>PVJI01016368.1:0-38323 GCA_004026765.1 Micronycteris hirsuta
ACTGCACTGTTGGTGGGAATGCAGACTGGTGCAGCCATTGTGGAAAACAGTATGGAACTTCCTCAAAAAAATGAAAATGGAACTGCCTTTCGACCCAGCAATTCCACTACTGGGATTATACCCTAAGAATCCTGAAAAACCAATTCAAAAGAACCTATGCACTCCGATGTTCATAGCAGCACAATTCACAATAGCCAAGCTCTGGAAACAACCTAAGTGCCCATCTACAAATGAATGGATCAAGAAACTATGGTACATCTACACAATGGAATTCTACGCAGCAGAAAGGAAGAAGGAGCTTCTACCCTTTGCAACAGCATGGATGGAACTGGAGAGCATTATGCTAAGTGAAATAAACCAGGCAGTAAAAGACAAATACCATTATCTCACCTTTAAGTAGAACCTAATCAACAAAACAAACAAGCAAGCAAAGTATAACCAGGGACATTGAAATAAAGAACAATATAACAGTAACCAGGTAGGAGATAGGAGGGGATTAAAAAAAAAAGAAAAAAAAATTTGAGGCCAAATAATGTTAAATAACTTTTCAGAAACTTTTCAAATAGGGAACAGTTAAAGTTGACATGCAAAGTATGGTCAACCTGACTCCCAAGTCCATGATCACCTGGGGAAGTGATAGATGATGATAGATGATAGATGCCTCAATGCAAAGATAGAGAAATTTATAATGTGTTACATTTTTAGATTGAAAAAAATTATGTCTTCAAATATAGTTGTATTCACTGACTACCTTTAAGAAGAATGAATCGATAACATAATGGGAAAAATAGGTAACCCTGTGTTAATGAATTAGTGATTAATAAATTAAATATTTATAGGCAGGAGCAGCAAAATTCCCTTGAAAACAAATGTAGCTATGAAAGCTAGAAATATTTAGAGACAGAATAATAGAATGAGAGGTTTTTGCTTATTATTAAAGAAAATATTTGAATAATCAGAAAACATAGAAAAACAGAAAACTGAAAGATGAGAAAATGTAAAAGTGGCAGGGGATGAAATAAGTCACAGGACAATGTCCCAGATGGCCTAAGGTGTTGTGGTAGAAAATACAGGTGCAACAAACACAAGAATGATGGATATAGAAAGCCAGGTCCAAGTGAATTTGTTAGAACATGACTAACAAGGAATGACAATAGAGCTCTGTTTGGGTTTACCATGAATTGTCCCAGTCTTAAAATCAACAGAAATGATACTTTTTCTCTAAAATGAGAAAACTGCTGTCCAAATCTGAGCAAGGTCAAAGTCATTAATATACTTGGGGCATAAGGTGAGAGGATCAAGAGAATGGAGCCCAGTGCTGGTATCCAGGAAGCCTGGCACCTGGAAGAAAATTAATTGGTGACCCAGCACTAATTGGAAAGCAGCACAGCCAAGATCATTAAACAGTTGATTTTTTTAGAATGTGTCTATTCTTTCCAATTAACAGTACAAAATCTTTAGTCTTAAGATTGTTTTCCTTCATAAAGAAATGAATGGAACAAAATCTGCAATGTTGGAGAAAAACAGATTGGTTTACTCATTTAACCAATTATTTAGTTCAATGTAGATGCAACAAATGTATGCAAGTAAACAAGTAGTCCAGCCAGTTATTGTAAACAAGTAGTCCAGCCAGTTACTAAGTGTCCAGGCTATTTATTTATAAAACAAATATTTATATTGTGGAATCTTTATAATATAACATCATTTGATTGGTTGATGCTTTCCATATCCATAATAATAATATCTGGCTCAGTACTTTTAATTAAAGGTAGAGTCAGCTTACTATGATATGCCTCATGTGAACCATGAGTGAAATTTCATTTGAAACTGCTATCTTTTCTACTGTACTACTCATGTAAAACATGCATGTTCACTGTTTGTGTGAATATTCACATATGTGCTCAAAATACGTTGATCTGCCAGTTTGGCAATGTTTAACTTTTTAGTAATTTAAAAGAGCATTTATTCCCTTTTACTGCCATGATTACAGAGACTACATCAGAAATTCCAAATTATCATCAAACAGGAAAATAAAAACTGATTATTTATCCAGTAATATAATCATTTAATAATAGTCTTTGTTTCATTGAGGTAAATAGCTCAGGGGATATGTCAGAAAGTTAAAAAGATCTTGGTAATTCAGATAAAATTTGTAGAATACTTACTATATACCAGGCTCTGATTTAAGCAATAAAAAGGTTTCTGCCATTGTAGAACTCCCAGTCTAGAATGGGAGACAGGCATGTAAACAACTGAACTATAATAAAATGTGATAAATATCCCATATTATCCTAATCACTCCAATTAAATGCTACAGAATTAAAAAGGATGGATGGAGGATTCAGTCTGTGGAATAGAGCCAATGGATTTTGGCCAAAAGAAGAGTTGACATTTAAACTGGCCCTTGAAAAATCATTAGGTCTGTGCCAGGCTGTGAATAGAGATGCGGAAAGAAAAGCAATGCATTTGCAAAGCAGGCAATGTACTCATTTTAAGGATCAGCAAAGTAGCTCAAATTTTCCTTGTAGGGATTCTGGATATGTGCCCTTGATATTTGCCAAACCTCGATACTATCAGTACTTCCGACATGGTGTGGGAGTCAGGGAGAGAATTTCAGTTCATCAGATAAAAGAACACGCATCTCATCAGTAGTTTCCCACTACTTTATGAATTTTCTTGTGGGATAGTATGATCCTTCGCAGTTGGAGGGAGTGAAGAAAATGTGTGACTTTTGTAATAGACATCGCAAAACTGAGCACCAAACAGGACACTCTGGCAATGGCTCTTAAATCTCAACTCAGCACTCCATCCACTGGACAATTCAGGTTCTGTAATTGGAGTTTGCCCTTTGCTAGGGAATAAATGAGATAATATCCAATTCGTTCAATATGTATTTATGTATGCATAGTCAGGTGTCTCATGGATATTTAGGGATTGTTATCTTTTTTAAACTATGAAACCCATATAATTTGATATCATTGAAATTATACTTCTGAATTCCTCAAAATTCATTTACTATTACCTAATATAGCAGGATAGAGAATTAATATTTACTAAAAAGTTACTATTTGACAGAGTATGTTAGGTTCTTTACACACTTTCCGCATGTAATGACAAATAACTCTATGAGATGGGGCAATAATTTTCATCTCTTATTGATGAGAAATCTGAGCATCAAAGAAGCAAAACAATTTGTAGCAAGTAATACAAACAATACTACATTTGTCTGATTCTAAAGTCTATGTCCTTTTCACTAAACCACAATACTGTCCTCGTGATCATTTAGGGTAAATAGCATATTTCAACTCTTCCTACATGCTCAAAATCAAAACTATTTTATGTTCATTGCCTGGCATTTTTAAACCATAAAGCTGGAGGTTTAGAAGCAAGTGACAGAGACAATTTCATGATGATGATCATGATGATGATGATAGCTAATAATTATCGAGTACTTGGATGTTCTTCTAAACATTTTATATGCAGGGGTAGGGAAAGTAACTTCAATTACCAGTCATCATTACCTAAAATACAATCATAAGTAAAGATACAAAATAATAACACCAATAGCAATAAGAGGACAAATAATATAAATACATAATGCAATAATAAATAAATAACAGTACAAGGATAAACTCTGTGGTTCATGTACTCACAGCTGTAAATCTACACTTGCCCACCCCTGGAAGTTAACCAATTTGTTCTTCACAACAATCCGATGGAGGAGAGACTTGTACAATTCCCATTTAAAATATGGCTGTATGCTTCCTCTACTTCCACTTTGCTAAGTGTTTTTTATCAAAAATGGGTGCTGTACCTTAAAAAATGCTTTTTCTGCATCTATTGGTATGATCATGTGATTTTTTCTTTCCTTTTATTTATGTGATGTATTATGTTTATTGGTTTGTGAATATTGTACCATCCTTGCATCCCTGGGATGAATCCCACTTGATCATGGTGTATGATCTGTTTAATGTATTGCTGGATGCAGTTTGCCAATATTTTATTGAAGATTTTAGCATCTATGTTCATCAGCGATATTGGCCTATAGTTTTCTTTCTTAGTTGTGTCTTTATCTGGTTTGGGATTAGTATGATGCTGGCCTTCATAAAAAGAGTTTGGTAGTCTTCTCTCTTCTTGGAGATTTTGGAGTAGTCTGAGAAGTTTAGGGGTTAGCTCTTCCTTAAATATTTTGTAACATTCTCCTGTGAAACTGTCTGGTCCAGGGCTTTGGTGTGCCTGGGGTTTTTTGATTAGTGCTTCGATTTCACCAGCTATCCGCCTGTTCAGGCTTTCTACTTCTTCTTGGTTCAGTTTTGGAATACTATATTTTTCTAGAAATTTCTCCATTTCACCCAGGTTTTTAAATTTCTTGGCATATAGTTGGCCATAATAATTTCTTACAATCCTTTGCATTACTGTGGTATCAGTTGTAATCTCTTCTCTTTCATTTCTGATTTTATTTGTTTGGGTCCTTTCCCTTTTTTTCTTGATGAGTCTGGTTAAAGGCTTTTTGGTTTCATTTATCTTTTCAAAGAACAAGCTCCTGGATTTATTGATCTTTTGGATTGTTCTTTTAGTAGCTATGCCGTTTAATTCTGCTGTGATCTCGGTTATTTCCTTCCTTCTACTCCTCTGGACTTTGTTTGTTGTTGTTTCTCCAGTTCTTGTAGGTGTAGGGTTACATTGTTTGAAATGTTTCTATCTTTTTTAGATAGGCCTGTATTGTGATGAACTTCCCTCTCAGGACTGCCTTCGCTGTGTCCCATAGGTTTTGGATTGTTGTGAGTTCATTTTTATTTGTTTGCAAAAACTTTTTTGGTTTCTTCCTGGATCTCATTATTAACCCATTCATTTTTTAATAGCATGCTATTCAGTCTCCATGACTGTGAATGTTTTTGAGTTTTTCCCTTGAGGTTGTTTTCTAGTTTCAAGTTATTGATATCTGAGAAGATGCTTGATATGATTTCAATTTTCTTGAATTTATTGATGCTTGTTTTGTGTCCTATCATGTGGTCTATCTTTGAAAATGTTCCATGTGCATTTGAAAAGAATGTATGTTTTGCTTCTTTGGGATGAGAAGATATATATATATATATATATATATATATCCTTAATATATATATATATATATAATCAGTTAAGTCCATTTGACTACTTAATGTGTGGTTCAGTTCCACAATATCCTGGTTGATATTCTGTTTGGAAGATCTATTGATTTTGACAGTGGTGTGTTAAAATCCCCTACTATAATTGTGTTGCTGTCTATATCTTTCTTGAAGTCATCCAAGATTTTCCTTAAATATTTTGGTGCTCCTATGTTGGGTGCATATATGTGTACAATATTTGTGTTTTTGATGGATTCTTCCCTTGAGCATATGAAATGTTCTTCTGTATCTTTTTTATCACCTCTATTTTGAAGTATATTTTGTCTGATATTAATATTGTTCCTCTGGCTTTTTTTCCCCTCTCTGTTTGCTTGGAATATGTTTTTCCAACCTTTCACTTTCAGTCTGTGAGAAAAATACAGCCAACATCATACTCAAGGTGCAAACACTAAAAGTGTTCCCACTAAGATCAGGAATATGACAAGGTTGTCTACTTTCACCAATTATATTCAACATAGTATTGGAAGTCTTAGCCACAGTGATCAGGCAAGAAAAAAAAATAAAAGACATCCAAATTCAAAAGGAGGAAGCAAAACTGCCATTGTTTGCAAATGACATGATAATATCCACAGAAAACCCTATATATTCCACCAAAAAACTGCTTACCTAATAAGTGAATTTGGCAAAAGAGGGATACAGAGTCAATGTTCAGAAATTGAAGACATTTTTGTACACTAATAATGAAATATCAGAAAGAGAAATCAGGGAGAAGAGTTCCATTTGCTAAAGTAACAAGAAAAATAAAATACCTAGGAATAATCCTAACCAAGGAGGTAAAAGACCTGCACTCAGAAAACTATACAACACTGAGGAAAGAAAGTAAGGAAGACACAAACAAATGGAAGCATGTACCATGTTCATTGATTGGAAGAATTAACATCAACAAAATGTCCATACTACTCAAACTAACTTATAGATTCAATGTAATTCTTATTAAAATACCAACGACATATTTCACAGGTACCGAACAAACATTTCAAAAATTTATATGGAACCATAAATGAACCTGAATAACCACAGAAATTTTGAGAAAGAAAAACAAAGTAGGAGGGAATCACACAATACCTGATATCAAACTATATTACAAGACCACAATAATCAAAAGAGTCTGGTACTGGCATAAGAACAGACACATAGATCAATGGAACAGAATAGAGAGCCCAGAAATAAATTCATTTTGCCCACAAAGAGGGCAGAAGCATATAATGGAATAAAAATAGCCTGTTCAACAAATAGTGTTGGGTTATCTGGGCAACTACATGCAAAAAAAAAAAAAAAAGAAAGAAACTCCACCACCAACTTACAACATACACAAAAATAAACTCAAGATGGATAAAAGACTTAAATATAAGTCATGACAACATAAAAATTCTAGAGGAGATCATAGGCAGAACAATTTCAGATATTCCAGGCAGCAATATTTTCATTGATATATCCCCTAGAGCTAGGGACATAAAGGAAAGAATAAAAAAATGGGATCTCATCAAAACAAAAAGTTCCTGCACAGCTAAAGAAAACATCATCAAAATGAAAAGGGAAACAACATTGCCAATGATACCTCAGACAAGGATTTGATCTCCAAAATACGTAAAGAATTCACACAACTCCCCTCTAGAAAGACAATAAATCCAATTAAAAACTGGGCAAAGGACCTGAAAAGACACTTCTTCAAGGAGGACATACAGAAGGCCCAGAGACTTATGAATGGATACCCTGCATCACTAGCCATCAGAGAGACACAAATAAAACCACAATGAGATAATACTTCACACCAGTCAGAGTAGCCCTCAGAAACACACAAGTGCTGGCCAGGTTGTGGAGAAAAGGGAACCCTAGTGCACTGTTAGTAGGAATGCAGACTGGTGCAGCCAATGTGGAAAACAGTATAGAATGTCCTCAAAAACTGGAAATGGAACTGCCTTTTGACCCAGCAATTCCACTGCTGGGTTTATACCCTAAGAACTCCAAAACACCAATCCAAAAGAACCTATGCATCCTAATGTTCATAGCAGCACAATTTACAATAGCCAAGTGCTGGAAAGAACCTAAGTGCCCATCAATAAACGAGTGGATCAAAAAACTGTAACACATTTACACAATGGAATACTATGCAGCAGAAAGAAAGAATAACGCCTGCCCCATCGTAACAGCATGGATAGAACTGGAGAGTATTATGCTAAGTGAAATAAGCCAGGTAGTGAAAGACCAATAACATATGATTTCATTTTAAGTGGAACTTAATGAACAAAAAAACAAGTAAGCAAAATATAACTGGAGACATTGAAATAAAGAACAAACTGACAGTAACCAGAAGGGAGGATGGTGGAGGAAAACGGGAAAGAAGGGAGAGGTTTTTCAAGGAACATGTGTAAAGGACCCATGGACAAAGCCAAAGGGGGGAAGATGTGGGGATGGGAAGTATTGATGGATGGGGTGTAGGAAAATGGTTGCGGGATAATGGAGACAACTGTACTTGTACTACGATTTTAAGAATTCTAAAAAATTAAAATTAAAAAAATAAGGTGTGGTTATCATACAAAGAAAGTTGAGGTAATGTTAATTACCAAGTTAATTCAGCTAGTAAATGGCTTCAAATACAGACAGTATTGCCCCTCTGTCTGAATGCTTAGCTATATTCTGCTGACGTATCCAGAGGAAGAATAAATAAATTCCTGTCAGTGTCTAATATGTGTCTGGCACATGGATAGGTTTAATTTTTTATATATCTCACTTAATTGGCAGAAAAGCATGACATTTAAGATAGTGCAGTGATTAAGAATATAGGATCTGAAGTTGACAGGACATGGTATGAGTATATATACATTATGAATATATCCTATTTTATGCACTGTATACAACATCCTGAAATTCAAAGTAGTTTACACAATGTCACATTGCTAACATATGCTATTTACATGATATGGAAAAGTGTCCATGCCATTACCCATAAATTTTAAAGTTGTGGTTGTAGAGCCAAAAATAAAGGAACGTATTGGCAGGCATATGAGGTATGTCCAGAAAGTATCAGTCATGCACTATGAATAATGGAGACATTTATTGAAGAAGACACAAGATACAAGAAATATTGTACATGGGACAATGATGCCTCAGTTCCTTTCAAAGAAATCACCTTGGGGCCTCACACAGTTCACCCAGGGTCTCCTCCACTGTTCAAAACACTCTGCAAAATCCTTTGTTGGAATCGCCATCAGCTGCCTCGTGGTATTTTACTGAATTTCTTTGACAATCTGACAGCTCTTTCTTTTCAAAGGTGATTTTAGTTTTGAAAATCCAGAAGTAGCAGGGCACCATATCTGGGCTGTAGGGGGGCTGCATCATCTGGGTCACCTATCTTTGTTGATCACAGCCTGTACACATTCAACATTCTCAGTTGCCGGACTTCCAGAACATGGATCACTTTCAAAATATTCTTGACCATCTTTGAAGCACTTGTGCCACACTTTTATTTGTGCTACACTCTGCATCATCCCCAAAAGATTTCCAAATCATGAATACTTTCTGTGGAGGAATGTTCAAGCTTAATGCAACATTTGAAGCAGATGCGTGGCTCTACTCACTCAATCATTTTGCATGTGACGTGCTCACTCAAGGCCATTACTGCCCCCACTGACTACTACAGTGAAGTTGTCATTGTTCAGACATGCACATTACAGTCCACTCTCCTTGGCTGCCAGGTTACATCAATGTCTTAGGAACTGTTCTCATTATATTAACAATGGCTGGACTTTTTCTGGACAGACCTCATACTTTCTTCTTAAATGTAAACAAAGCATTAAGAAGCTAATATGAACATAAGGAAAAAGGCACTCTTGATGAAAATAATGTATCTTATTTTTTGGATATGGAATAAATTACTCTGATTAGAAAAAAAAAAAGTTCTTCAGTTTGTATTCCAAACTCTGATAAATGAGATTTTCTTTATATCTCCAGTTTCTAGCATACTGAATGCAATTGCAGTACCTCAAATGCATATAAGCTGAATAAATTATCAGTAAGAAAATAGATGGACTGATGAGTAAAAAAATGGATTTATTATAGCAGTATCTTGCAACTTTATAGTAGAATGTGACTTAAATAATTGCATAGACCAATCTTGTGATCATTATGATAAGAAATATGAAAGGATGTCCTTCTCTTTCATGCCTTCCGATAGTCTTTTGTTAGTGTTCTTTTCTATTTGCAGGTCTTACTTTTCCATTTTTCAAGACATAAATGCATCAATTAATTAATTTTCATGAAAACTACCTATACTTGCATCCAAGATTCTAGACTTATGCTGTCCAATGCAGTCACCATTAGTCACGTACGTCACATTAGTCACATATTTAAATTTAAATTATGTTCTCTGAAAAACTTTGAGAATGTGATAAAACCAGGCCAGGATTTAAGGACAAAAGTAGACCCTGGAAAGTCTCCGAGTTGTAATATTAGCCACAGGTATGTCACAAAATGTTCATTGATTCTCCTTAGGTAGAAAAACTATTCTATTTGTGGAGTAAGAGTAAAAAGCATGCTATGGAATCACAGATGTGATACACTACCTCCACTTGGGTAACTAGGAAACCTTCTTGGTGGAGTTGATGGTAAGGCATTATTGTGAAGGATCAGCTGGAGATATTGAAATGAAAAATATGAGAAAGAAGGAGGAAAAGAAATGACAGTCCAAATAGAGAGAGTAAACATAAAAATTCTTAGTGTTTCTTAGAAAAACACTTAATAGTAATAAGACTGGTTTGGGGGTATTGGTGGAGGATGCTAAGAGATGGGCCTAGAGACAGAAGTAGCGGAAGAGGCAGACAATGCGGGAGAGATATCAAGGAGGAAACACAATGGTACTACTCCACATAAATGGGTTTACATAGACATTAAAGTCAGTGATGGCTTACTCAGTGTACATTGATAGAGGTATGAATATAAGCTTATTCAACATCAACTGAAAAAATTAGCTCATACAATAAAATCTACTATAGAAAAAAATTGTTGGGAAAAACAAAATTCAGAATTGACAAAAATGTATTCTATTTCCATCATCTAATTTAAAAATATAATAAAATCATGTATTCTAAGGCTTTGTAGTCACTTTAAAGAATCTTTTTCTTCATACCATTACATATTTCATAATTGAATCAATTGCCTAAACAATTTAGGGAAATTATGTCCATATCTGATATGTTCAAATATATAAGGCAAAAATTAAGGCTATTGATGTTCTTAGAATCTCTTTCAAAAACAGCTCTAATCTTCAATTTTTCTTTGTTATTGTTGATTTACCTGAATTATCTCATCTGTGACTTGTTTTCCCCTTCTTTCTATTCTTCTGTCCTTCTGCTTTGTGTATCTCTCCTTATCATAGATTTTCTCTGTGTCCTTGGTACCTACCAAATTAGCATTTTGGAGCTCATTAAGTTTCTGGATGACAGAAGAATTATTTAAAAAGATTTAAATTATATTTGAGATTCTGTCTCTTTTTATACTGTGTCATGTTGGTAATTTATGACTAGAGAAATAATGACATTATGCTCCTGATTTTTTTAGACATAACTTTCATTTTCCTTTTAATTTTTAATAGCTTAATTTAAAATTGTAAAATGTAAATCTAAAAATAATTTTATTAATTTAAATGATTAAAGCATTTCTCTTATAATCAGCATTAAAATTCCTCATCTATTTTGTTAATACAATATGTTATAATGCCTATAATAATGTAATAATTATATTTCTTTTTGTTAATATAAGAAGTGTCTTTAATATTTACCACGTTCTCATCTCTATTATATAAATATTAATTTTTAAGAGCTCTACTTTTATATCAGTGGATAGATTTAGTACTAGAAGCTTTGACAATTTCTAGAAGTTTTCTTTATAATAAAATTAGACCATGCAGATTGAATTGTATTTTGGCAGGTGTATGAGGCCTCTGGTATAAATTAGCATATTCAGTAATACACTGCTTACATACTTTTAACAATTGGAGAGTGTAATTTATGATATTTATTTCAAGATAAAGTATAATAAACCTGTGTTATTGAAGTAATTTTCCCAAATTATATTTTAGTAAGTATCCTAAAAGAAGAAAACTTGCAAAATATTAAACCTGTAATACTAATTATTGTGCCCAACCTCAGTAGTACTCAAGGAGGATGTTAATGATGCTTATATTGCTATATTAGATATTACAAAGAATTTTGTTTTTAAGGAATGAGTCATTTTTCACCATTTTTCAGGAATGAGTCATCTTTCAATTCTTATGTATTTGTTCATCAGAAAATATCTTTAATGGGCGTATGGGTGCAGTCAATTGCTTCTGTAATGTTGAAAATCCAGCAGTCCAAACAAATCATTTTCATATGTTGCAGGTGCTGTCTATTAGAGGGAAATATGTACTTTGATGTTCTTTTAATTAAAGTTTCAGTTAAATTAGTTAGCATTCTGCAAACAGATAATTCATTTACCTCTAGTTATCAAGCTGTCAATTCCAGAAAGTACCAATTGCCAATTATTTCTGTGCTTTCCATATTTTCACTTAGGCAAGCACAAAAGGAAGTAGGGAGTGCTGCTTTATCTTTTAATTCCAACTTGCCAGCCACACTGAATTACACTTCGTGTGGCAGAGTTGGAGAACTTGCAGACACTGTAGCTCTCACTGCTGCTAGTTTCAGAATCTAGCTAACATTAAGTTTGTATTTGGTATCCATTCACATTTTACAAGCAGTAAATAATATCTTTGTTGATAAAAATAAAACATTGTTTCTTTACTATACTAAGATTTACCTGAATCTGTTAATACTTATAGTAGAAATTGTAATGAACTCACAATCCAAATGCCAGCACTTGGGTCTGGCTCATTTTCTCACTGGTTAAAAGGCCTTGGATAAATAGCTTCTTTCTTTGGGCCTCAATTTCCTCATTCACAAATTCAACAATACTGTAATTTTTAGAACATCTAGCAGCAGGTGCTGAGACATTGGTCATCATACAATGACTGAGATGAAGCCAGTGTCCTTTATCAGTTCAGACTGGTGAAATGATGTGCATTGTCTCACTGAACACCGAAATTGTGTGGGTTTGCAAAAACATAATTTTTAATGAAAACAAAGAGAAGGAGGAGGAGGAAGAAGAAGAAGAAGGAAGAAGAAGTAGGAGGAAGAAGAGCAACAATAACAATAACAAATGCAAGGAGAAATGCTTATATCATTTCTTGTAGTGAAAATTTTCATTGGTAAAACAGAACTATGTCCTTCACCTAAGCCATACAAGTAAATTCCATTAGATCTATAATCTAAATAGAATGAGGGGATGTCTTTCTGAAACATGTAAATCATTTGTCTTTTCCCCTTAGGAGCAATGAAGTAATTTTGCATAATTAACGTATTTTTGAACATAAATGGTTAATTACATTTGGAGAAAATCATCATCTGAGGCACTAACTATGTTTTGGCTTCGCCCCTTGCTTCTAACATGGTACAATCTAAAACAGTGGCAACCTTTATAATAATAATTACAATTATTGCTTTTGATATAATTACTCTGAAGTTTATGGTAACAAAAATGTCTAACTAAAATGATTATTTTTTCTGTGAAGACATTTTTAAAAAATTTAAAAATGCATTCTTTGGCATTATTTAAATATACAGAAGAAAGTCTATGACGTTCTGGGCTGCATTTGCCTTATTATGCTAAACATTTTGTGGAGAGTCCATTAGAATGATTATCGAACACCTGTATCACTGCCTCCTCATAGTGCAACCTGTAATCAAAGAATGAAGCAATCACTGCAGTGGTTATAATTTAGATTATGACATAATAGCACTGGCTATGAAGGATTAGAATTGAGTATTTGGAATTTCTCTAACCATTGATTGCAATAAGTGGACACATTTTAGTTAAGAGCTGAAAGCTCTCCCTTCTTTTCTGGGAGAGGACTGGTGTCTGAGCAGGCTTTACTATGTGTGGGACACAGCACACTGGTGGTGTCTGCTGTATAAAAAATATTCTCACAGAGTTTTTGTTCTTGGGAAGTTTGGAAAATCTCTCTTTTATTAGCTCCTTTGCCAAGTGTCAGTTATATACTTTCAATCAATTTTATTCACATTAAAAAAAGTTTTAAATATTGTGACCAGTATTTTCCAGCCTTTACTAAATACATCACAGGTAAATCTGTGTTAAATACAGTATAGCTAATGTTGTGAGCTTTACAGTGAGAACAACCACCGAGGACTTCAAACAACGTACTCCAGTCGACTTCACAAAAGTTTGTATTAAAATTTGAAAAAGAAAGTATGCTAGGAAACCAAATTCATCCCTCTAGCCATTTACTAATCTTGATTTACCTGAGAACCTGGGGAAAAGGAAATGAGGAATAAACATTCACCAAGGAAATATAATACATAAAAACACTCTAACGCAATGCTTTAGAATACGACAGGAGATATTCAATAACACATGCAGGTAACTGAAGCAAGAAGAACTATTCTACGCACAAATATTTTTCAGGAAAAAAAAATATTTTCTCTATGAGAGAAGCCATCTTTCTCAATTTTTTGCATGTATAATGTTTGTTGTGCTCTACTGTGTGTTGTTCCAAATGGAATTTGGTGGAACATATGTATTCACTATTAATTGATAACATTGTGGGGATTAAAAGCATGGATATTAGATTCAGATAAATATTATAGAAAAGAAATTCTTTCTAGAACATTTACTTTGTGACTTCGGATACAGTCTTGGATGACATTTAGCTCCTTTCATCCTTATTTGTAAAACAGGAATGATAGCATCCTCTGAGTTTCTTAAAGTTTAAGGAGATAATGTATGTACAATGGTTTTTTTATGCATACATAATGCCAAGTAAATGGTAGCTAATACCTAGGCCGTGATTTTATTTGTGTGTTTGTATATGCATCAAATTGGAAAATTTTGGCTTTACTTACAGTGCTACTTCTGCAATTTATTATTTATTCTCCTAAGTAAACTTTTTAGCTTTTAATTTAGTAGTCTTTCTGACATACTCAAACTTTTGTTGCTACTACACTGAAATTTTACTCAGGAGCACACATCTTTACCCGAATACGGTTGAAAAGCCATCACAATTCGCCCTTTGCCTTGTCTGTCCTAGAGAATTTGAAGTACTGGAATGTGATGCTATCCCTATCCCTACCCATATTTATATCTATATTATCTACCTATATCTTTACCCATCTCTATATAAAAATACATGTGGCAATATTTTGCTTAGTGTGATTTTCCTCTTTAATAAAAGTAAGAAGAATTTTCTAAGAAATCTAGTGTTCTCAATTTGACTTCTAAGACATAATTAAGCCTCAGTGATTCTTCATATAAAATGTCTCCTCCAGTAAGTAAGCCTATAGAGCTTACTGAAAATATCTTAGGGGAGAAAGATCATTGCTCACAACAAAGAGAACTATTTAATTAATCCCCAACCGATATTTCTGTTCCGCCCAAAGTCTCTGTTGCCACCGTCCTGGGGCTCTTCCTGTATGTCTGACCAGTCTTCTTTAGTATGCAAAATCACTTCCTATGAAATATATAACACAGGGCCAGCCTCAGGCCTACTTATATCCCCAGAGGAATTCTCAAAGCTTCTTTGCATCACAATTTGTCTTTCACTTCTAGAGAATTCAAGCACAAACTGCTAAGAAAATAAAATTTTCTTAACTTCTTACACTTTCTAAGTCCTAGCAATCATAATCAGTAATTCACATAAAACAAGGGACAGGATTATTGAAATTTTCAGCTTTAAAAGATGGTAGACTTGCAAAAAGATGATTATATCATAACTTAGTTTTCTAAATGATGACTGTACAGGCTGCCCTGCTGCCACAGCAAAGGCAGGCAAACCATTAACTTTGCATGATGAAGCAGGGGATAGTTGCTTCCTGAAGGAAGAGTAGATCTTTGAATTAAAAGTAGTAGAGACAATAATCCAATAAAAATAAAGTAAGCACAGTTAGAATCTAGAATGCCATTGAAAGTCAGAGACTAAAATTCAATTAGGAGATGAGACTGGGTCACTATCAAAGCTCTGTATGTTGTCTTTGGGAGTAAGACTTGTATTTGGGGACTATCAGAGGCAGGGAAAGCAGTTAAGAAGATCCTAAAATCATCTGGAAGATAGATGGTAGTTTTCTTACCTGAGACTTTGGTAATGGAGATAGAAGAAGATGAGAGGAATTTGATTGTAAATGTAAAATTAATGGTATTATTGATACAGAAATTGGCAGAAAAAAAGGGTGGAGGAGGATTTCAAGTATGTCAACTTCAGTGGGCTAAAGTATACCCAGATAGTCAGTAAAATATTTTTCCTGGATATGTCGATAAAAGTGTTTTTAGAAGACGTTAACATTTGACTGAGTAAAGAAAAGTACCCTCACTTTTGCAGATGGGCATCATCTAATTTAAGTGTCTAAAAAGAAAAAAAAATGTGCAGAAAAGGGAAATTTGGTTGCTGGTTGGGCTGAGAAATCCACCTTCTCCAGCCCTCAGACACTGGCGGTCCTGGTTCTTAGCCTTCGGACTGACTGGGACTGTGACCATCAGCTTTCCTGGTTCCCCAGTTTGCAGGTGGCCAAACAGGAGCCTTCTCAGCCTCCATAATCACATAGCTAATTTTATAATGACTCTCCCTTTATTTATATTAATATACTAGATCTAATCAGTTCTCTTTCTCTGAAGAACCGTAATACAATATGTGACCTGGGGAAGATTCTGCTGACCAGGAGGTGCAGATGGGCAGTGAAACAAGATGCTGTGCTCAGTTTTCATGCATTGAGGTGAATGTGTACATTCAAAAGGAGGTGTCATGTAAACAGCACGTAGGGTGCCAAAGACAATGATTTGTTAAAATATAAATAACAGTCACAGTCTGAATGATGAGTTTATATGGATTAACTAAAGCAATAATGGTAACTTAAGAAGCCATACTTCTTTGGGATGGCATAGTCAAAATAACTAGAGAATTTTATATTTTTTATTTATTGATTTTAGAGATATGGAGGGGAAGAGAGAGAGACAGAGAGAGATTTTTGTTTTTCCACCTATTCATGCATTCATTGGCCCATCCTTGCATATGCCCTGACCGGGTTTGAACATGCGATCTTGGCACATTGGGCGATTCTCCAACCAACTAAGCTACCTGGCCAGGGTAAAGAATTATTTTTAATATCCTTTTCCATGAGTTTGGACACTTCTGCATGTCTATTCTCACACGCCATCCCTGCAGAATAAAATGTAACTCTTCTGTGGACCCTGTATTGGTAACTTTAAGTGCTAGGATAAGGAGAGATGGAAAAACTTTGGTGAGATTTAACAGAAATGGAATCCTAAAACAAACTTTAATTAGAAAAGAAAATAGTGATGGGCATTTCCTGAAATTATTATCTACTTCAAAGAGTTGTCAGATGGATGAAATAAAAAAAATTATGTGGGAAAATTGGAATAATGCCTGTAAGTATTTAAAAATATTAAATATTACTTTCGTTAACTGGGGAAACTATCAAAGGTTGGTACAAACATTGGTCAAAAAAAAGGTAAGAAGAGCCACAAATAAGTGAAAGGGGAAGCTGTATACAAGCAGTGCAAGGAGGAGAGGGTGTGGGGATTTGTCCACGTGGAGGAGAAGCCAGGAAAGGGCAGGTTAGTTCAGAAGATGAGAGCTAACAACCCACCCACTGTTGGATGGCCCAAACAAATGCCCTTGAATAATTTGTTTTAACAGAGGGCAGTTTTCCTTACCTAATTCTGGGGCTATTATTTACTTTTCCTTCAATGATGTCCTGAAGACAACAGGGGTGACTAATTAACCTGGAAGAATAAGTTAATATTTGGTTGAATCTGTTTTGAATCCATAAATGAAGTGGATCATAAATATTTAACTTAAAACAAAAGAACTCTATAGTAAATATCTTCCTTGAAACATCCCTTACACAATATGTTGAGTATACCCATAGTGAGTTTATAGATGTTAGGGAATTCCCCTTGAAGCTTCAGGTTCCTTCTCTCCAAGATCATCGACAAGAAAAATTAACTTCATTTATTCAGAACCTTTCACTCTGTTCTTCCTACTGTGATTTACAATGAATCAGTACCATAACTCAGCTGGGTGGGATGTGTCAAGGCAAGAAAAATAGGACTTAAGGACAGATTTAAATCTATAATACAGCTACCACCAGGATTCAAAATAAGTATGGACATCTAAATCTTGGAAGCTCAAAAATATAAAAACTGTAGAATCCAAAAACAATTGCAGAGAATCCCTGTCATACTCAACTAAAAGTTAAATTAAAATGATCCCACAATTTCAGCTTTCAAATGCTGATTTTCTGAATATGATATCTCTTAGTTAAATGTCATTTTTGCCCTTATAAAAGTAATATATCCCTGGCAGAACAGTTTTTTATGAGTTAGATCTTAGTTAAAGAATAATGTAAGGGCATATTTTTTAAATAATGAGAAATCACATAAATTCCTCTAACACAATATTTTGTAATTTCTCTTGGCATTCATGAAACAATAAAGCACTAAACTATACTTCCAAATTATTCACTTTATTCCATTAAGTGCAAATTATAATGACATTTTAGTAAGCTTATATTCAAAATTAATCAACTTAGCAAAACATTGTGAATTTTAAAACTCTTAGGTTTCTAGAATATAGAAGATTCAGATACGTCTATGCTGTTCTTATTTCCTGATCATCATTCAAGAAAACCAATACTGCATCTCCATGTTGAGAGCTGTGGAGCGACATATAAATGGATTTGATTCTTACCTATTGTCTGTGCCACACCATTAGAGAGTCTTAGCACCATTTATTTAACCTTTAAAAGAAGAAACTATCATTTAAAATTTTAAATCATAATAATAATTTTTCTTCTTAGATTGTTGTGGATTGCTTAGGTGCATAATCAATGTTTCCTTCTGGCATCCTCTCCTCTCCCAATCCGCTGTACTTACACATGTACACACATGCGCACACACTCATAGAGTCATGCACTGGACTATTACTCATTAAGGTTGCTTCTATATTCAAAGTGCCGAATTCTTGCTTCAGAAAAAAGATATTTCAACTGATATGTACTATACTATGAGTGCCTTTAGTCAGTATTAGAAGTCCCTGGAAAAACTTTTGCTGTTTGGAGGAAATGCCAGAAAAATTTCAATCACTTCTTATACACAGAAGACTACTAGTAAATAAAAGACAGATAATTCAGCAGATTTGATTCTGCCTTTTCCAACTAAAATTTTTCATGCATGTTTCTAAATACTGGGCAATCTTCTAACTTTTAGATTTTTCAGTGTCTATTGTGAGAATTAAATAAAAAACTTCTGCAAGTGGTTTGACCAGTTGGCAAGGTCTTAATTAGTGTTTAATAAATTGTGTTCTTCAGCATGTGATTTTTCTTCTTTTTCTCCTGGCTCCCCCCTAATAAAATGTACAGTATGAGAGTCCATGAAGTGGAAAAATATGTCATGAAACATCCCCATATATTACTGCCCCAAATGGTGTTTGAAATTTATAAGCCCTAAATAAACCTGCATTATCATTATTTAATAACAAGATTGAGTTAGTCTTGAAGATAACATGAAACAATATGGGTTATTGAACAGAATGAATGAATTTATGAATTCTAGACTAAACATTATAAACATTTAATCATTTATTAGCTTGAGAAAATAGTGAATTTTATTTTTAAAAGTTTTTGGTTCATGAATCAATAATACTGAGTATAGATAAAAGTGAAAAATTATTAAATAGGTAAAATAAATGAGGAACTCACATGCTCAAAATCTTGTATGTCAGATTTTTCCCAAAGTTTTGCCAACTATTGAGAAGTTTCATGTAAAACCTCACGACAGTTCAGAAAATAAAGCAACTGCAGTGGATTTGGTGCAGCTTTCATTTGTTGCAGGTCTTTTCAGTTGTAATTGTAAGAGACATTAGAGTCTCACTGAATTAACATAAATCTGTTTCTTACACCATTGAAAAAACATTAAGTAGGGATTAAGAAGAGAAAGAAAGCCAGTTGACTAGACTAATCTAACTACTCAAGGGCACAAATGAGAGTTTATTCTAAATTTGAAACTTTATCAAATACCCTTTCTTGAAGAAATGTAAGTGAACAAACACAAGGTACTAATGGATCACGCTTGTGCTAGTTATTCTCATGCTAGGATTTTAGCCACATTATTTGCTTTTAGCCTTGCTAACAACCCTGCTTACATTCTTGACAGAGTTATTATACTGCTTTCTGCAAAGAAAGGCGATATCTGTGTTCCCAACCTTCTAGAACATAATAAAGAAGTAAACATTCCTGCACAAAGCCTCTTTGAGCTGTTTAATTTACTTTTCGACAAGAGGAGAATGACACTGAGCACTCCATAGCGAACAAGAGCAGTTTTTCACACCAGGAAATGTCAATTTAATCATTACTAGAAATACTATTAATACATTCAGAAAAATTTTATCTTTTCCTTTTAAACCTACTGTGATTTAACCAAATTACATCTAAAAATAATTTTTCATTTCTTAAGAAAAACATTTTAAAGTTTTTATTTTAGATGGAAATCAAATAACAAATCAATTAAAATTAAATCAGAAGTAAAGGTTAATCCTCTATCTCCCTGATGACTTTCTTCATCATTATATATTACCATTCATTCATCTAATTTTGGAAACACATGAGCATCTTTATTAAAGTAGATTTTAATAATATCATTTTATATATATGTGTGTGTGTGTGTGTATATATATATATATATATGCAGTTCATGAAATTACTGGGTAGGAGGGTAGGAGGGGGGATTGGAATAATCAGAAATATGCCATTACAGGATTAATTGCTAAACTGACAATTGTTAATGGTGAGAATAATATCCTCTTCATGTAACATATTCAAAGTGAATATTAGTGAGTAGAAAACTTGTATAATATAAAGACAAATTATTATTGTATATTTATGATGATCCGAATTTTTAGTAAGGTACTTTCTCAGGATGTTATGCGAACCAGAATCCCATAAAATTCGAAGTGATTCCTTATACCCCGGATGACTCAGTCTTCTAATACGTAAGACAAAGAAGTAGTGAAGGAGCCCTCGGACTTTGACTTCAGTTCCACAGTTTATACCCGAGCATCTTGCGCAATATTAGGGTGGAGAAGGCACGGCTGTCGGGCTGATTTATGAAACAAGGCGTCTTTTTCTTTCTCCCTTCGTAAACACACACACAAGCATAGGCAACAGCCTGGACATTTAACATAATAAATACTTGGGACAGTCCGTTCATACTGTCCTATGTTTCATTTAATTCACCTCCGTGACCAATGGAACAATCTGTTTCTCAGCCTAATATGGACCAGAAGTGGATAGTTCCTCTAAGTTCATGTTTTCCTTTTGTTATTATCCCATTCCACTTGCTTGACATGCTTGATTCAACATACTTAAACAGGGCTTATTATCTTTCCCATTCAAGTTATTTACTTTGACTTCTCTCATTCTATTAGTTCACCAGGATTAGAAATTAGGAATCTGCCTCTGCTTTTCTGTGATCCCAGAATAAGCAGTTACCAAATCATGCTTGTTCTGCATGCATCACGCTTTTATTTTTCATATTTATTGATCTCCATGGCAACCATGATTTTAAGACCTCATAACTTTGAGGTAGTTTCTCGAAGTGCTCATCAATTTAGCCATCCCATCTCACTCTGTAAAATGTATTGTACACAGGATGCCACCCTCTGAAGCACAAGTCTTAGGACAGCCCACCATCTGGAAATGTTTTAACTCTTGGTCTACAGATGTCATTAAGATATTTACATTTTTAACATGCATATTTATACAAAGTGATTGTTAATAACTCTGTCTTTTATATTGGTATTACTATATCCTTTATCACATTATTGTATTTAGTCATTTGTGTAATTTCCTCTTTTCTTATTTGATATTCTAGAAAATGTATAATTTTATTAGTATATTTAAAAACTATCACAGTTTTTTAAATTTAGTTTTTAAATTAGGTTTATATTTTATGTTACTTATCATTGTATCTTTTTATTTTATTGATTTTTAGAAAGAAGAGGGAAGAGAGAGACATCAATTTGTTGTTCCACTTGTTTGTGCATTCATTGGTTGATTCTTATATGAGCCCTGACAGGAACTGAACCCAAAACCGTGGAGGATTGGGATGATGCTCTAACCAAATGAGCTAACTGGCCATAGCATCATTCTAATTTTTATTCATACATACCTTTTATGAATCTTTTTTCTTAAAATTTGTCTTTAAAATTGTTTTAACATAAAATTATACTCAAAGTTTCTCAATTGACTACATAATAAAATTCAAACACCTTTGGTCACTTTCAAAGACTTCAGTCCAATATTAAACTATTTCTAGATTTAGTTACCTAATACAGGTTTTTGGTTTTTTACTTTAAATATTTTTATTTATTTTTCAATTATAGTTGACATACAATATTACATTAGTTTCAAATGTACAATCCAAGGATTAGACATTCTGATTGTCCCAATAGATCTGGTACCCATCTGACCATACATAGTTCTTATAATATTATTGTCTATATTCCCTATGCTCTACTTTATATCCCTATGACTATTCTCTAACTACCAATTTACACTTCTTAACCCCTTCATCTATTTCACCCCTCTCCCTAAGACCCCTACCATTTGGCAACCATCAAAATGTTCTCTGTACCTATGCATCTTTTTCTGTTCTGCTTGTTAATTTACTTTGTTTTACAGATTCTGTTGTTGATAGATATGTATTTGTAACCATTTTATTACTCATATTTTCATCTCTTCTCCTTCTTCGTCTTTTCTTCTTCTTCAAGAAGATCCTTTAACTTTTCATACAATACTGGTTTGGTAGTTATGAACTTCTTTATTTTTTTTTTATTTATTTTTTATCTGGGAAGCTTTTTATATATCTTTCAATTTGAAATGATAGGTTTGCTGGGTAGCATAATCTGGGTTTTATGTTGCTGCTCTTCATCACTTTGAATGTCTCTTGCCAGTCCCTTCGGGTTTGCAATTTTTCTGTTGAGACATAAGCTGATAACGTATGGAAGCTCCTTTTGTGGCTAACTAACTGTTTATCTCTCATGGCTTTTAAAATTCTCTCTTTATCTTTAATCCATATCATTTTAGTTATGATGTGTCTTTGCATAGGCCTCTTCAGGTTCATCTTATTTTGGGATTCTCTGAACTTTCTGGACTTGCATGTGTATTACCTTTGCCCAGCAAGGAAGGTTTCTGTCATTACTTTTCCTTGTAGACTTTCAATTTCCAGCTCTCTCTCTTTTCCTTCTGGTACTCCATTTTACAAATGTTGGTGCACTTGAAGTTGTCCCACAGACTCCTTACACTATCCTTTTGAGGGGTGATCCTTTTTATTTTTTTATTTTTACTATTCTGATTGTGTGTTTTCTGTTTCCTTACCTTCTAAATCTGTGATTTGTTCCTCTGCGTCATATACTCCACTGGCTATTCCCTATAATATATTCTTCATTTTAGTTCATGTATTCTTCATTTCTGACTGGTTCTTCTTTATATTTTCTAGTTCCTTTTTATGTTTCCTGTCCCTTTGTTGAGGTTCCCACTAAGTTTATCTACTCCTCCCATAAGTTCTTCAAGCATTCTTATAACCAGTATTTTGAACTCTTCATCTAGTAGATCGCTTGTCTCTATTTTGTCTAGTTCTTTTTCTGGAGTTTTGTTCTGTTCTTTCATCTAGCACATGTTCTTTTGTTTCCTCATTTTGGCAGCCATCCTGTGTTTGTTTCTATGTATTAGGTAGATCTGTTACATCTTCTAGTCTTGATAGAGTGGACTTATGTACTTTGTGTCTTGTAGGGTCCAGTGGCACAGCTTCCCTTTCACCCATGTTGGGCACTCAAGGGGTGCATCCCTCCCTGGTGTGGGTGGTATATGCCCTCTTGTTGTAGTTGAGCCTTGATTGCTATTAGCACATCAGTGGGAGAGATTTACCCCCAGGGTAATCTGTTACAGAGACTGGCTGTGACCGCCATGGAGGATCAGCTGTGCAGGGGCCAGCCCCACAGAACAGGACTTACTTCAGTGGAGCTCTGGTGCTCACTGAATCCACCCCTTGAGTGTGTCTTTTTTGAAGATGGTTGGATGGTACTTGACAATGTCTTAAGCTCTTCACTGGTTTCTCTTGCCTTGGGGACTTCCAGGAGGTGTAGACCAAGGTCAGCTGCTGCCTGTGTTCTACTCAGGGCCACGAAGCATGAGCTACAAAGTAATCTGCCTATGGCTGCTATTTATGCTGTGATTGGAGATACTCAGGAGAAACCAAGCTGTGAACCATGGCCAGTTGTCATTAGTGCTGGGCCTAGGGCCACTTAGCAAGAGGTAAAAGCATGCTGAGGCCAGATGTTGTTTGTTTGAGAGATGTTAGGGAAGTCTGAAGCATGATCCAAGATAGGCCATTTTTATGGAAAAGCCACTGGAAACAGCTCAGGTTAGGCTGTTGGGAGCAGCAACATCTCAGAGAATCACCAGAGCTGGTAAAATTGTGATAGCCAGATTGATGGAGACTCAGATATGGCAAGTGCTTACTGACTGTGTGGGAAATGGCTCAGAAAAGGAATAATGGCCTCTGCCAGATATTTGTCTTAGAGAAATCTGACCCTCCAGCTCTCTCCATAATGCCAGACAATTCAGCTTCTCTTAATATGTACCAGGTGCCTTTGAGCTGCTGATCCAGTGCTGGAGCTCAGAGCAAGAGAGTCCAAGTAAGTCTAAGAGGAATGCCTATGATCTCAGCAGCCCTCCTTTTCACTTAGCCACAATCTCCACTGCTTTTTGCAGACTGAAGTTAAGAAGACTCCTCTTCCAGGCTCTAGAACCCTGGACTGGGGAGTCTAGTGTGAGGCTGGGCCCCTTACTCCTCAGGGATGACCTCCACAATAGAGATGTCTCTCCCAAACTTTATCCAATGCAGGTGGGTATAGACTAGCCCAATCCGCATCTCTACCTCTCCTGCCAGTCTGCATGTGGCTTCTTTATATCCATAGTTGTAGGATCTCTGTTCAGCTAGATTTCAAGAAGTTCTCAGTGAAGGTTGTTTTGTGGTTTAGTTGGAATTTTGATGTGCTAGTGGGACTGCATTTATCTATGCCACTATCTTGAGTAAAAGCTTAGGATTTCTTTTAAAACAACTTTTCCTTCTTTCTATGATTTCTTCATCTCTGGTTCTCACCATTTTATTTCTTGTGTGTAAATGCACTTGCCTCCTAAATGCCTTCCCTGTTTATAGTCTTGTCTCTTTCTTTAGTTTATTCTCAACACAGTAACTGTTGATCCTGCTGAAAGGTAAGCCAAATGAGTTCATTCTTCAGCCCAAAACCCTCCTATAAGGCTGGAATTCTTCACTCAGAGAAAAACCCAAATTTTGCAAGAGACTACAATGCTAAACAATCTGACCTTGCAATATCTATGACTTCAGCTCTTACCATTTCCCCAACTTTATGCTTAGAGTCCTATGATCTCCTTGTTCTTTCTCTAGCAGAATGTCTTTTTCCTCCTTGTGCTCCCATGGCACCTACGTTGTAAGTCTAATAATATGCTTACCTTTATTATATTTAAATATAATTATTTGTTTTATTCTTCTCCTAATCTATAAGCTTTTGAAGGAAGAGACAATATATTTTCCATCTGGTAATTTTTCACTGTAAATATCTGAATGTTTAGACAAATATGTATCTGATGTGGCCATAAATGCATATTGACTCATAATAAATGAAGTTGGGGGCATGCAAGTCATTATGGGCACAAATGGCATTATATTAGAATTCAAATTAAATTGCTAATTGAAAATTTTATTATGCATAATTATGTGTTTTTCCTGTAAGATTTATTTGAAATGAATGATTTATCCTCACCTGAGGACATTTTTTTCCATTGCTTATGAGAGAGAGAGGAAGGGAGAGAGGGAGAAAGAGAGAGAGAAACATCGATGTGAGAGAGAAACATGGATTGGTTGCCTTCTCGAATGCACCCTGACTGGGGATCTAGTCAGCAATCTGGGTATGTGCCTTGACCAGGAATCAAACCTGTAATCTTTCAGTCTACACGATGAAGCTCCAACCAACTGAGCCACACTGGCCAGGGCTGAAATAAATTATTTAATTGTATACAGGCTACCACCAGTGACCAAGAGTAGACTTTAAACTAGAACAATTCTACGTATAACTTCAGTTTTTAATAATTTCCTGAGACTGTTGGGTTGACGACATACATATGTGGTATACCAGAAAACTACCGAAAATAACAACCTCCTCTCAGATCATTCTGCTCAGATCTCAGAGTCTGGGAATGTAATAAAAAAAAAAAAAATCTTAGATCAGGCCTACTTACGTGTTGTGAATAAGCTTGGCATTGATCAGAATAAAAATAAATTTGGACTGGTTTTATTAATGAAATGCAAAGCTCAAGTCTGTGCATCTCTACAAGTCATTAGTTTCCTGCAGAACGCACCACATGATTCCTGCAAGGGAATATACTTCTAAATGAAAGGCCGATACTGCTTTATCACATCGGGTGAGAGCTCCATTAGTTAGCTGTGTGTAATTGTTAGCAAGTTTGTCTGTAGAAAATTTAATAAGACTTTTTTTTGAAGTGTGGGAACATTCAGGAAAGTTGACACTTTTGAAAGAGACACTTTGCAAAACAGTTCTTGTATAGTTTTTCTTTGATTTGTCTTAGCTATGTTATCATTTCTTTACTGGGCTCCAAAAGAATACAGACAGAAGGAAATGTATGAAATGAATCTCTAGCTTTTGTTTTAGTTTTCAGAGTTTTATCTTTTAATAATGATAAGCACTTTAGAAAAACTGAGAAAGTATTTTCTTGGGCATGTTTCTTGGGAAAAAAAGAAAAGCTTTTTCTTTTAATGTTCCTTTTCCAATGGTGAGAAAGAAAACCTCCTGTCTCACGTTTTGTAATTTTGTATCTTTAGATAAGTATCAGATACCCTCAGTGTCTCGCTTCTGCAACCAGCAGTGAGGGAACTGTGCTCTTCCAGTCGAATTTTCAAACTCTTATCAAACTAACTTTGTTAGTGAGATATGGCTTTTTGGGTAAATTATTTAAGTTATAAAGCTTTTGACTTCTCCAAGTTAAAAAGTAATAATAATAATAGTACATTTATCAAAGTAATAATGCATTAAGGAAAATAGTGTATTTAATGGTCACCATAGTGCTTGGTATAAAGTAAGGAATTGGTCATTTTGTTTTAAAATCTTTTATTTTTATTTTATTCCTGCTTCTCTGTTTCTTACTCCCTCTCCGATGGTAGTCAGTTAAGGATAACTAGTTCCCTGCCTACAAAGGGAATACTTGGCAATGTCTAGGGACATCTTTGGTTGTAATAACTTAAAAAGTGGAAGGGGCTGCTAGTGTCTAGTGAGTGTTAAACATCTTACGATGTGTGGGACAGACTCCCGACCTGAGTTTCTGGACCACAGAGTCGTGTGTAATGGTCCGACCTGTCAATTTGCCAGAGTTGAGAAACTAGCCTTATATTTGCCGTTCCCTCCACTTGCCTACTTACCTCATTCTCATTCCTCTATTGCCATCTGCTTTTTCTTCTTATTTATTACTATAATTTTATCTCTATTAAATTCTGAATTTTATTTTATTTTTATGTCTTCAGACTGTTTATGTGAAAAATGGCCCACGTTATTCTCACACTGGCGTTCAGACAAACAGTCTGCCTGGGCCCTACGTGTCAATGGGCTTCCTAGTCTAAGTGTACTAGATGGCAAGGGTTATCCTTCCCAGATCCTGAGCAGTTTCTGTAGCTAGTCACTTAAGCAGCTACTTAAATCTAAGTTACCAGAGCATGTCTACTATGCATTGTCCGTTCCTCAAGAAAGCGGCAAGACTGGTTTGTTTGATGCCTGCTGCTGGAAGTGCTGGACCTTTGGCCCTGGGATCCTTAGATGTGGCACAAGTTATCAGGTGCGTATGTCCCGTTGGTGTCACCCTGTGGGACTTTAGGGGAAGGTGCTTTGGCACTATCATACTGGTACTCCTACGGTATGTTCCACTGTGAATAAGGAGCTCATTTGCTCTGCCCACCAACTCACCTTATCCATTTTCAGCAACTAGGGAGTTTGTGGATGGTTGACTCCTTGCCCATTGTCTATGAGGCTGAGATTTGCTTTTTACAGCACAACCTGATAATTCATGCAATTCAGAGGACACTGTAGCGATCAATATGTAAGGTTCTTTCTCAGTTTTTGTTTCTATTCCAATCCTGTAGGTCCTAACAGGTTTATTTCACCATCATATCAATCATTACTCAACATCACTGAAAAGGGCAAGAATTGAGTGCAGATCTCTCTACCTGCAAACTCTGTGCTCTTTCCTCCACTTCAGGTGTGACTGCCACGCTTTTATCCTAGTCATCGTTAAAGCCTCTACAGAAACATCGTTAAACTTTCAATTTGATAATATCCATGCCTTGAATGAAAATTATTCTTTCAATGTATAGTTGGATTTTTACTCTGTTAGACCATAACTTCCTTAAAATCTGAGTTTTCTTAATCTTTGGATATGTGTGTGTGTATATATATATATATATATATATATATATATATATATATATGCAGAACATGGTCCCCCAAAGATTGACTCTGATGCTCAAATCATATGAAGAAAACCACACTCAAGTAGTTACATTTTTGAAGCATTTGGGGGTCTATTTTACTAGCTTTAGTTAGTATTTAGTTTACTTGTCTCTTTTCTTTTATTTCTCTATCTTCTCTATTTTCATATTTCTCTCGCATTGATTTTAGTACATAGCTATAGGGAAAGTACTTTATTTATTTTTTTTAATTTTAAATCAAAGTTTTATAGCTCACTTGAACATTTAAGTGCTTTAGCAGGAACAGTTATATTGTGCCATAAACTGAAAGGAAAAAAAATGTTTCTGTATAGACTGATAATAGATTAACTTTTTGCTTGATGTTGAAATTCTTCATTTTCTTTTACTCAATATAACAGGAAAAAATGAGGCATGACTCAACCTCATTTTGGTATTGGAGCCATTCCCCAGATATTTGTACATAAATTCTCTTCAAGAATAGATGTTTTACATTGTCCAGAGGAGAATTTTTTTTTAAGTCAGTATGGATTTTTTACCTTTCTAGGGAAAATGTCTTGGGCGGTTTACTGAATGTCCCCTTTATCCCAACTGCACACCAAGCACCGTTCCTCTGCCATGATAGGTTACACAGTGTAATAAATGTAATTTTCAATCTTATAGCTAATTCTGAACCAGCAATTATAAAAGATGTGTTTAAAATAATGTTCTTTTTGAAAATAAACATATTTCCAGTTTTTATGAGCACTGTGTGTATCATAATGTATGGAAAATAAATTTGCATTACATATTTTCCAAGGACTTTTTATGGATCCGTACATAGTATACAACTGATTGCCTTTTAGTTTATGACAGGTAAAAAAGAACATTTCAAATCTATCTTCACATATTCTGAAAATAATGTGTTTGCCTTTAATAATAAGTACAGAGAATAGATAATATTTAATTTAAATATGGCAAACAAGCAAAGAGAACAGGGAAGTACATTTGTAAATCCTGCTTCTCTGATTTTGGAGCATAATGCCATATAGAGAGAGGAAAAATTGGTACATAACATTATATAGTTTCACTTGTGCAGCATTTTAATATGGTACAGAGTGATCCCCACTGGAAGTCTAGTTACCACCCATCACCGTATAGTTGACCCCTTTCATCTATTTCACCCCCAGGACCCTTCGCCTCTGATAGCCACGAATCTGTTCTCTGAACTATGAGCTTGTTTCTGTTTTGTCTGTGCATTTCTTTTGTTTCGTATGTAGAATCTGCATATGAAGTCATATGGTACTTGTGTTTATTTTTTCCATCTGACTTACTTCAAGTTATTGAAGGTATTATTAGCAAAATACCTTCAACTTCTATCTGTGTTGTTGCACACACTGAGATTTCATTCTTTTTTATGGCTGATATGTGTGTGTGCTTGTGTGTGTATCTCACATTTTTTCCATTCACCCATCAATGACAATGCTATATTTAATCTTTTTAAGTGTTCCAAAATTGCATTATATGGGATTATTTCTCAATTTTGAATGCCCTACTAAATTCATAATTATCGGAGCGAGGAGGACTGTTGTTATTATATGTATATAATATGTTATATATTATATAATTATGTGTTTTATATTATATTATATATTATATCTATTATATATAGTGCTTTGAGATATGTGTGTTAGTTAAGCTTCTAGTTAAATTTCTCAACTTTCAGGTTACTAGATATATAACTCACATTACAGGCAATCTAATACCTTATATTACATTGGAGAGACATGGTTTACCAAAAACGTTTTAAAGCCATACTTGTTTTACTCACTGTGGTATCTGGGTCCCAAATGAATGTCTGTGCTCTGTTTCTGTAACTTTGATTTTGAGGCCATTTAATTGACTGTGTTCTCTGCCATATCTAACACATTGTGGGATAAATAGGCCCTAATCAGCTGGAATCTTCCTGTGTGCAAATGACTTCCTGGGAATAAGTTAGCACAAGGGGACTGCACTCCCTCTTTATGGTCACTAGAGTGCAACTGAACAAATTGCCTTCGCAGTGGGCTCAATGACACCCCAGTGCTCTGAGTAAGCTGACTGCAGATTCGAAGGTACCTAACTTACTCTCATGACAGAAGTAAAAATATTACTCTCATGACGGAACTGAAAACAGGAATACGGTCAATTCAGTTTGCCTCTGAGCACTGCCTTGATTATATATTAAGTGCTCTGAACTTCTTAGAACTTCCTTGTAAATGAGCAGGGTTGCAAAGCTTCACTTGCCCTTTTATTCTTTGGAGTATCCTGCCCCTCCAGGGACAGAGGAGATAAAACAGTTCCTCTGCTTGTCTCAAACTTTGGGGAATCTGCTTTGCAGCTGTAGGCAAAGAATTCCCCTCATCTTACCTTCCTGATAGAATAAGACTGTGCCAGTTTTGGGAAAGTTATCACTGTATATCTATATTTTCAGGATGAAATGAGAATGCTATGCAATGCCTTGATTTTTCTAAGCTTTTTGGGACTGTTTTATGTACTTCAATAAATAAATGAATGAAGTTTAATTATTTTTGGGGGTGGAGGAAACCTGTATATTCTGTACTTTTTATTAACATATTGGAATCAATAGAACATACAACTGAAGACCTAGGCTCTTCAATTAACTGCCATGAAAGACGAATTTTGGGAAGGGAGAAGGTCGAGTAAGAAAGGAACAGAACAGGTTTAATACTACCTTTCCTGAATGGCATCTTGGCCTTTGAGCAATGGTAATTAACATTTTATTTCTTAACATAAAGTAATTATTTTCATCATTAGACAATGTCCTGACTGTAACTAAGCTGAGTAATGTGCTGTGGAGATGTTGAGGTGCCTGAGGAAAAACATGTGCAGACTTTTAGTACATCGAATAGGGGATGGAGGCGCTCTCTGGGGCTGGAGTGCTTATCTGTATTCCTGAAGCTGCAGCGGCTGATGGGCGTGGAAGCTCCCCCAAAGCCTTTAGGAAGAGTACTGTCTTCCTTTCCATTTATGAGAACACTGCTGCTTTATGAAAATTCCTAAGTAAAATAATTAAATACAATTTTAAAGAAAAAAGTAGTATGCATTGTTTTGTAGGATCATCAGACTGTTTGCATTGATAGTTGCTGTGCCACTGGAATATATAACTGGTTAGCCAGAAATACAACTAAAAGATAGAAAAGATTGCCCATCTACCAAAGCACATGGAATTCTGAAATTGTGTAAATCAAAACAACTTAAAAAATAACTGTCCTCCACACCCACCTATATTCAGAAATTATGTTCAATATACATGTATGTACATATGTTTTCCTATGTGGATGTGTGGGTAAATACATGAACAGAACATTACTGAAGCATGCAAGTTGGAAAACAATTGCACCACATAACAGCAGTGCATACTTCTCGAAAATTTTTATAGCTGAAGACAATGGTAGGATGCTTACTATTTTTCAGAATATACGCTTGATTCTTTCTTCTTCATCATGTACACCTTTAAAAAATAAACTTTTAATATTCCGATTATATATATACATATATACACACACACACACACACACACACACACACACACACATATATATATAGATATAGTTGCATTTTGGAAAGAGCAAGACCTGTCACTGCATTTTCTTGTGACTATCAAGCACTGCATTTTCTTCTGTGAGAGCACTGTTTATAAATCACTCACTTTCTAAGCAAGCACTTAACAGACATCATATCTCAAAACATCACAATATTCCTGTGAGGGTAGAAGGAGCAAATAGCATTCTTCTCAGTGATCGAAATCTGAGGCCTTTGGTTGAGTTACTGAAACACAGCGATGCCTGTCTCAAATCACCCAGTGAACTCAGACCATCAATCATAACCCGGGGAGTGTATTCTCAGCACCGTGGTTGCAACTGGCTTCTCAGTGCAGTAGAATGTCCTTTATTTTTTCTGAGGGGGTATAAAAGATGGAAGATTTATGATAAAAACAGGTGCATATTTCTTCCAGTAGTATTCTTATAGGTTAATGTGAATATCATTTGCACACTCGAATTCCCCAGTTAGATTTAAGCAACTCACAGTCTAAACAAAAAAATAATATTCACCATACTTCTGCTTGAATTTTATTTTTCTAAAGCCCTTCTCTTTCTACCTGAGTCAACTGTGACAACCAAGATGACAGATCATTTTTCTTTTGTTTGGCCACCCTCAATACATATCTGTAATCATGTGCTGTTTTTTTTTTTTTTTTTCTGGAACATTATGCCATTTCCACATGATTTGTTTTCTGGGTAAAAGGACTCTTTTATTATGAAAAGGGTTATAACCAGGGTTAGCAATATTAATGCACAATGTCATACGCGGTTGTTTGGACATTATAGTGGAGGCTGCTTACAGCTGCCCCGAGTGTTTATTGTTGGCTATGAATTAGTCTGCTGTTCTAATGTGACATGTTGAGTGAAATGACATGGATCACTGGCTGGTTCAAGGTCCCTGCTATAACAATATGAGGTAAATAAAAAATAATTCTTCCTAGTCGGAAATGTTCGTAAACTTTGTCCATATCAAAATAAATTAAATATTGACTAAAATCCTTCTTACCTACATGATATAATGATATTTAATATTTGTTAAAGCTGATTGCTAATGAGCCCTCTTGTACCAGGAAGGATATCACCTTACTGAGTTTCATAAAACTATGGTTTCGAGAGGAAAACTCTCATGTGAAACTTTCTAGTAAAGCCAATTTAAAATTTTATATTTTTTTCCAGAGTGCAAATAGTTTGATAAGAATGTATATGGGAGTACAAACTGGTTTCTATCGATAATTATCATTTTCAGAAATTCAGTGTATATGGGGGTTTGACATATCTTGAAGAAAGACACGGGTTGTTAAATAGTAAATTAGTTAAAGCATTGTTTTCATAATTTAATTATGAGGAGTTTCCTAAAAACAAATAAAAATTCAATGTGGGATAAACAGACTGAGTTTCACTGCTGAAGGAGAGACTCAGCTTCTTTTTTTATATTAAATTTTGCTTAAGATTTCATTGAAAGGAAATACTTGAATGTGGGGAACAACAGAGAGAAGTTGAACTTCGTTAGTCAATGACTGGGCTGCCTTACTTTCCTTGAGGCATACTGAATACACTGGACCTACGTCAGAGATCTGTGTTAGCATCTTCACATTTATACTCTGGGACTAATCATAACTGTTTCTGACATTGTTAGAACTGAATGAGAAAATTTCGAGAGGCCTTTGCAAAAGTTTACTCTTGACTCTTTAAGGTTTAATTCTGCATACATTACTGCTTACTAATAAACTCAGATTGTAATACAGTATCATTTATGTGAATTCTGAAATGTAGAAATTTGAATTTATGTAATCGTCAAAATAAGATTAGTTCTGATGTTATACTCATTTTTCTTAGAGCATTTAATCATGTAGCTCCTTAAGCAAGTTACCCTTTCTAAAGCCCTGTTTCCCTATGTGTGATGAAGGAAACATTATAGCACTAAAGTCAAGGGTAGTGTTTATATAAAATGAGATGATACCCCTAAGTAATAGTACAGGGCCTGGCACAGAAAATTAGCACGTGAACAATAAATGTATATTATTCTCACTACTATTATTATTTACATTATTTTCATCAACGTGTCAGTAATTTATCACTGATTACTGGTTTTTGTATAAAATAATAAAATAATTTAAACAGAGGAGAAACAAAAATGTGACTTTGAATTTTTTTTTAGAACAAACTCATTTTAATCATTAGGATCTCAGAAGTATATAATATGTTTGCACTGAAATTTTACTGAAACCCTAACACGACCATTATGGTCCTTCCATTGAGATCATAACTGAGTGTTCTGAAGCCGCCGTAGTGTATCCTGTCAGTGCGCACTAAGGGAGCTCTCTCTTGGGCACAGACCACCGACGTGGTGGACTATAAGGACTCTTTCCGAGCTGCTGTGGTCCACTGTGTTGATGCAGACTGAGGGAGCCTTTAAGGCACTGATGTGAGCCTGCAGAGTACGTCTCCACTGTGGGGAGGTGATAGTCCTGTGAATAATTTGATGAAAAGCTGATCGTTTGATTTCATTCATTTTTAATAAACTTCACAGTGACACAGTGATTAGTGTGCATCATGCTAGTGTAAAATTCAGGTTTTATTAAGCATACACAACAGTTGCCATTTCCTCAAGATGCAAGACATCTCACTTTAGTGAGCAGTTGTCTGTATCAAGGACAAGAGCACCTTGTAGGGTTCATTGGCACCGTGTTTCATTATAGCCTCCCAACCTAGTCACCCAGGATCATTGTCACCCACCAACAAATGCTATAGAAAGTCCTTCCTAAACCGTGTATGTCTGCTTGCAATTTATTACTGGGAATTCTGGATTACAAAAACATGAAGTATTTTCCTAAATTCATTTCAACTAAAGAAGAGATATTCAAACACATTTTCAGGAAACAGAGTGTCAACTTTGAGGAACAAAGTCTAGTCATTTAACAAAGTCTTAATTATCCACCCATAACCATACAATCATTTTTCTTCACTCTGTGGAAGAAACTAAGCGTTGGATTGTACAGGTCAGCACTCATGTTGTTCTGATTTTTATAGCTGAAACACAAGTTATAGCTAGCTTTAAATATTTTGTAATTAACTAAAATTATTAATTAATTAGGGATCCAATTTATAAGACTGGAGGTCCAATAAGAGTTACAAAATTAGAAAAAACTTTGCAGAGTTTTAGCCCTTGTCCAAACTTGACGTTGCCTTTTTCCACCAATACATGCTTCTGGTGCATCTTTCCCTTTACATTACTTTTCTATGTATATGGACTATTTTCTTCACTTATTTTTGGCCTCAGCTAAATGTTATATTTTCTTTTTAAGGTGTTAACTTATAACTGTGGTTTCCTATATATGACTGACTTTGTTAATAGCCCCTCAAGGAATACGGTACTATAGAATCCAAATCGCTAAAAAACCCTAAGAAATTAAAATCAAATAATAATTATTTGTGAAAAAACATTTTTAGTATAACCCATGTCACAGAATTTATTTTATTTTTATTTGAAAGTCTATCTATCCCTAGATTTACCAGTAGTCTAGAAGTAGTAGGAGTACAACTGAAGACGAATTAATAATAATAAAATAACAATAATAGCTTACACATATATACCAGTTATTTTCTATCCACCCAACTTGATCCATTCTTCCCTTTGTCTGATCTGCTGTGTGTCATGATGCATTTATCACTTCACCTTCCTTGGACTTTGCTCTCCTGTTGGTTGCAGTCAATGGGAGGCCTGAGTCAGCAGTCAGAGGGAATGAGAAAGCAGTCAGCTATTTCTTCCTCTGCTCCTTTCTGCTTCAACTCAGCACTCTGGCAGTGCCAGAGAGTCAACTCCCAGGCTGCAACAACATAAACCAATAGGTAGAAACGACTTCCTGCTGTTGCTAGTCCCCGGGGCCTCTTAACATGTATTGTTGGGTTCCTTTACACTGGAACACATATGTAGTTGGTGCCATCATTTAACATTTTCAGTTAATCCTTTCAGTAGAATTATATTTCCTATTGAGACTACTATTGATTTAATATATAGCACCAACATTGGTCCCAAGAATCATACTCTCAAGATGGCTTTCTGGTATTGGTTACACTCACCAGGGATACGATATTTTTGTGGATTTATGTTTCATGACCACAGATTGACTCTAATAATTGGCTTTGTTGGTTCATCAAAGCCTATATTCAAAAGTGCCCTAGATAAATAAGACTGAGATTCAAGAATATCTTTCACAAACTATATAAGATTAAATACAAAGACTTTGAAGAAGCAAGGGCTGGACGTGCCATAATGATTTTATTAGGATTAGTCACTCAGCCACTGGCTCTGCATACCAACTTCCACATTCCTTTCACCAGGACACTGAGAAATACATTGCTGAGAGAACATACCAACATCTTTTGGAAAATTCTGTCTTAGATCCACTCTGTGTGTTGGAGATGATGGTGGGATATGTAGGCACAGAATTGTTCTTCATGATTTTAATTATTTGCTTCCTGAGAGAGATGGGAAAAGGAAGTAGCACCTAATCATCAAAGCCAAGAGCAATTGCCAAATAAGCCGCAGGGATCAATTGGTAATCAGAGTGCTTGACATCCTGTGATACTTAACAATGCCTAATTGATATCAGGGTTCTTAGGACTAAAATAGTTGCACAACTTATTAAGATGCCCCTACCAGATTTCATTTACCTGACCTATGTATCACACAGCTTCTGGGCATTTTAGTTGCTAAGGGTTCACAAGTGCTCCTTCTCAAGAGAAGGAGCTTAACTGAAGTTACTTATGTTTTCTTGAGAGTACTGACCTCTTTATCCGAGGGCAAGGGTGTCAAACTCATTTTCACCAGGAGCCATATGAGCCTCTCAGTTGCCTTCAAAGGGCGGAATGTAATTTTAGGACTGTATAAACGCAACTACCCCTGAACAGTTAAGCGAGAGCTCAGCGCTGCCACCAGGTAGAAACAAGGTGCCAGGCTGGATAAAACAATGTGGAGGGCTGGATTCAGCCCTCAGGCCTTGTATTTGTCACCTGTGTCCTAGTGGTACTGTGATATGTTTAGAGATGCCATGCCATACAGTTACAAAAGCCCAGCCCCCTTGCCTTAATAGTGAGATGGATTCCATGGCATGAATCATGGTGCAAAGTTGCCAGAGGGATAAGCCTAAAGGTAGATTCAAGACAAGATCCTCCATGCCATAATTTCCTTCCCCACATTATCTTACCTGCCTGACTCCTTTTCTCTAAAGAACACTCAATTCATTGCATGCTCTTGAACTTTCATCTCAGGTTCTGCTACTAGAGGACTTCCCTGGGGCAAATGTAAACAACATCTTGCCTCTTGCATAACAATGGATATTCTTAATTCCAATCACTGAAGGCAATTGGAAGCAGTTCACCTTTAGATGACCTTTGTCAACCAAGTAAAGAATAACTGGTTCTGATCAAGAGACTCATTTTTTTTTTTTTTTTTTTTTTTTTTTGGGTGGAAGAAATACAGCAATCAGTTCATGTTCCAAATGTCTGGTTAGGGTGCCAAGAAGGGGACAGCATCTTGTAAAACAGGGGTCCTGTCTTACAAGATTCACAATAAACTTTAAATTAAATCCACATATGCTAGTATGACTTTCAGAGCCAGAGAACAGCGGGCTGGGAAGCAAGGAGTTTTCTGTCTCTGTCTGTCTCCCCTTCTCCTTCCTCCCCACCCTCCTTCATTCTCTCCATCCCTCTCCCCTTCCCTTACCCCTCCATCTCTCCCTCCCCCTTCCCCCTTCTCTCTCTTTCTCACTTTACACACACATACATATAGTGTGCTTATGTCATTTACAGTTTTCTACGTTAGCCATGGCATGTTTTGTGATTCTAGAGAAGAAAGTTCACATTGAAGGAGTATAGTCCGTCTTCCTGTAATGTGAAAGCTGTGACTAGCTGACACGGGGTAGATCGGACCTGCCGATACCCGTGGGTGACCGTGACCAAATGCGTGTATGAATTTCATACCGAGACACGCGGGGAAAGAGAGACTGGGGCCATGTGGCTGATTCCTCCCATTTCTAGGAAAAAGCCTCGTGGCTTGCCCAGCCAGGGTTTTTATCAGGGGCATTAGCAATTTACATTGGATTTAATATTCATGAGATTAAGCAGAACAGGTAGGATTACTCATAGCAAGGCATTGGATGTAAATTCAGATCCGGTGGCAGACAGGACCAGGTTAAAGTAATATGCAGGGCACAGCAAGCCAGAATTTTTTAAGATACATCTTTGCCAAATTCCTATTAGAGAATTCCCATTCTACAGACATGATCCACACTTGCTCACACAGGAATCACACGGAGCTGTGCTCAAAACGTGTGAATTCTCAGGACTGCGTGTTTACACACGTGTGGAAATCACTGCCACAACTAGCTCAGGTTATTTTGGACTTCTATGCCACGACCCTGCAAGCAGAGAAGAGGGTTGTTGATTTGGCAGGAGTGAACAATCCCAGCTATGGAAGGAGAATCAAATGTGGGTTATATAATGGGTAAATAAGCCCATGTTTTGAAACAAGGACACTCACTCACATGCATCTTAGCAGTCTGCATCCAATAATCATGACCAAAAGTTAAACTGCAGCAACCCACTGAGGATAGGGTCATCAAGATCTTGGATTTTGCAGAAATGATGACTTGGGTCATTCTTCTGTGTAAACAACCCAGACCAGTTGCGGTTCTGGCAGAGGTTAAGGGGAACATAGAATAGATGATAGAAGAAGAAAGCAGTGGTTGTTAATTTAGACTTTATGATCTGCAACAGTAGGTGTTGTTGGAGGTGCGTTTTATGTTAAGTATTTGTTTCTTTCTGTCCTTTTCCTGTCTTCATATATGGAAAGTACTTGCTATGGCTCATGTTACAATTTATGTTCTA
>PVJI01016369.1:0-38537 GCA_004026765.1 Micronycteris hirsuta
AAAAAAAAAAGAAATTACTGTGAGGAACGACTTTTACCACGGTGCCGGCGGGCAGAGGGGCGGAGTCGTCCGTGGGGTACATTCTGGACACGGGGCACTGGAGAATGTCCAGGCCGTTGGGGACCAGGCGGCAGTAGTCCTGAACGCACTGCAGCCACCACCACACGGCGTCCCTGCAGTTGTACCTGGCGTGCGTCCCCTCCCCCAGGAGGTTGGGGATGAGCCCATGGCGCAGCGTGCCGGCGAACGCCAGGATGATGTTCCTGGAACGACAGAGCCGGGCGGGTCACTGGACAGGAAGACAGTCACTTGAGAAACTAAAGACAAATCGGTCTCTCTGGGTGCCCATCCTTTCGGACGCGTTTCCTCGCTGCCCCTACTTCTCTGTGTTTTCGTGTGCAGAGGGGCCGCTCCACAGAGCGAGCCCTGTGCAGGGTCAGAGCTGTGCTGGCTGCTTCTCCAGCACCCTGCGGGGCTCACCTCTCGGGGACAGTCGGTCATCTCTGGGGTCAGGGCTGGGACTTTCAAGGTCCCTCCCTCCCAACAACAGATTCTACTTTTGAAATCCTTGGTATTTCAAAATCTAAGTAAAACGTGCCCTCTATTATTTTAAACAGCAGATTCCGAGAGCAACACCGCCATGTAAGAAAAATAAATGGTGAACGCTGACCTTGAAAAACATGATTAACTGTCAAAAGCCGTAACAGATGCTTTACCTTTTTAAGTGTCAGAGGGCATGGCATTCGAAAAGAAGCCTGAAACTAAGAAATCAGAGGACAGCTTTAAATTCTCAGGTCACCATTGGTGTGCCTCGGAACGTCATTTAAAATGTCTAGGCCCCGGTACTTTCTGGTGAAACCATTCAGAAATTTAATAAAGTTTATGTCTCAGGTTGATGCCCATCTCTTCAATACCAGTGACACAGGAAACTTTTTATGTTCCCCAGTGTGGACAGTGACATGCCCAGTTGATTAATAAGAGCCCACAGCGATGTCCTACCCTTGAGAGCTGATTACAAGGGCCTCCATCCGTGGACACGTGTGGCCGACACAGCCAAGTGTGCCCACCAAAGGAGCTCTCCTGCATGTGCCGACCCACCTTCCAGGGGGGCTGCGGCCACGCAACCGCCTCCGAAGGCCAAAGAACGTACAGGGGACCGAGGTAGGTTAAGTGCATGAAATGGTTAACCTCTTTTAGTTTTACTGCAATAAATCAGCCCATCTGGAAATAACCTGACCTGCAGTGGAAGGGCCTAGCACTTACTAACTGCAAAGATTTTCACGCCTTTGAAATCCTAGGAATATGGAAAAAGTAAAATAGAAAAACATCTCAAGGAAGCACACCCCCAAATGTCGAGTGGATGAAGAGGGAAAGTCCAAGCAGCGTGGGAAATGCGCAGGCACCCCCTGCAGCCCCCGGGGCGCCTACCTGGCCTCCACGTAGCGGCCGGGGATCAGCAGAAGGCCTCTGAGCGCGATGAACGTGTCCCTTCCCCAGCAGCGGAAAATGCCGGAGGCAAAATGAGGCAAGCCTAACGGGATACACGGCAGAGTCTGTGTTAATCCAACGTTATCTTGTTTGCTCGTCAAAACCACCCCCGTGTGTCTCCTCGATAGGAAACTGAGATCCGAGGTGACAAGACCCTCATCCTTCTTGTCAGAGCGTATCACTGAAAACTGGGACTGGTACGTCCTGTCTCGTGATAACAATTTATCTTCCGAGTGACATGAAAGACTAACTATAGGAGGAAAACTGGGAGGTGAGAGAACATGACTAAGATAAAAGAAAACGTTGGCAAGTCCTAAGCGCATTCACACTTGAAGTTCTCGCCTCTTGCGTCTTCTTCACCTTGGAGACGGGGCCTTGTCCTTTGTTTCGAAAGATCGGAACTCAGGGTGACATCAGGCCTGTCTGGCCCACGGGGCTCAGCCACGGCCGCCGACTTTGATGACGACACTCCCGTAACCATCTCTGCCACGCACACGCCCTGCTGCTTTCAGACACTCAGCACCTTGCGTGAAGTATTGGTGTAGGCAGAGTCAAGGGTGAGTGTGAGTGGGTATGACCCAGAACACAGGCCGGCCGTCTTCATGAAAAAGTCAAAGCTGCAAAACCGCTAGCACTGACCTGTGGAAATGTCTGCATGAACCTGCTGGCCTTTACGGGCATTGGATGCATAGATCACATGCCTTCTGAGGGGTTGCTACCTTGTCAACTACAACAGAAGTTAGGGTGATGAGTGTTTCCACTGCTGTCATTGAGGAAAGGTGTTCCTGGCCTCGGCGTCCCGTTTTAAATGAACCCCCAAACCCACCAGCAAATCTGAGTGCGGTCCTGTGAGGCTTTGTTAGTATGGATTATACAAAAGACTCCCGCGGGGTGGGAGAAGCAGATATTAGAACTTTACTTATACTCATCAGCTTTGCTGTTTCTGGTTTTGTTTTATACTATATCTGCTGTGTAAGTCTATCAGGGATGACATACCAGTGTGTCATTTATGACGTTAGTCCGTCTATTTCGGGAGCCCTGATAAACAGCAGTGTATAATTACAATAAAATGCTGAGATCACCACTATTTTATGTAACAGGCTTTTAACCGGTAGGCTTTGAAACCAAACTCTGCATGTGAATTTTATTCCACCATGGCCACTTTAGTTTTATGAGTGCCTGCTGGATTCACAGGGGACACAGGGACGTTCCCAAAGGAGATCAGACAGTCGAGTGAAAATCGCAGACACGGTTCTATGATTAAAACTTTCAGATGGTTCATGTGATCCCTGTAAGCGATAAGCTGATTTCTTTTCAGTCACTGGCCCCCACAAGTCTTTTTTCTTGGTCTGAGCAGATGCGGATTGAAGGGTCAACAGAGAAGGTCACACAGACCACCCTGTTCGGTGTTTTTCAGTGTAGTTTGGAAAGTTCTGAACTTCCATGGCCTCAAATGTTAAGGACTTTCTAGAAACAGCTTGCAGTTTGTTAAGGAGGAAACAGAAGCCTGCCCTTCAGCCTATTCTGTTCACTTAGGGTTACCACGTGGTTCAGGTTTGAACGCTACCCACAGGAATGAATGCCGACAAGTATAGTTAAAGCATGTGATTGCAATTAGACACCTGAGAAAAGCTTACTTAACATAGGTTTTGTGTTCTGTAACCTGTATTAGACTTTTACATGATCTCTTGGTAATTACAAGGTTGGGTTAACTTTTAAAAATTGGGAAAGAAGTGTAATACAATGGAATAAGGGTAGTAAAACAAATCTGACTAAAAAATACAAAATGGGAACAGTTAAAAGAAAAACCCCAGAAACCTGCAGAAGGAAAGGATTAACCAGCCAGAATTAAAAAACGCACATAAATACAAATGCCTGTTTCACGGTAATAAGTAAATAGTAAGCATGGTTTAATTTTTACAAGTGATCATCTATGACATTTTGCTAAGCAGTAACATAAAATCTTGGGTGACATCCTGAGGTTTTTTTCCCACTTTTTAACTGGATTTATTGGGGTGACATCGGTGAATATAATTATATGAGCGGTTTTGGGTGTGCAACGCTATATAAATCATCATCTGTATATTGTACTGTGAGTTCGCCACCCCAAGTGATCATGAGTTTTTTTAAAAAAAAATCACCATTTCCCCATAGCTCTTCCGCGGGAACGACACTGCCCCCCACACGCTCCCCTCGCACGCCGTCCCTTACCCGCCGCCAGGGACACGCAGCACTGCTCCTTCTCCTTCGTGGCCTCGTTGAGCCGGTAGGGCACGTCCCTCAGGGACGGCGATAGGAGAGGCAGCGAGGCGAACTTCCCCACGCCGCACATCTGCACCGAGCCCAGGGCCAGGTGCTTCACGAAGGTCGAGCCGTCCCGAACAAAGCTGCGGCACAGTGGCAGAGTTCAGAATGTCGTGTGTAGACAGACAGACCGAACCTTTATTATGTTTTAATTTAAAGAGCTGTACTGTGGTAAGGACAGGTCCCCCCCCACCCCCCGCAGATTCTTCCATGTGGGACGCAGCATTTCGTTGGGAGGCGCCACGCCGCACAGCAGGTCCCTGTGACCCGCCTGGCGTGGCGCCCACAACTCTCCCCCCACTGAGCCCCAGAATGTTAGCAGGGTTATTTTACTCGGTGTCTTTGATTCAAATAACGTCTCTGCAAATGTGTGGCCATGGTGACATCCGCCGACAGACGTTTTCCATTTGGTTGGGTGTTAAAACGGCCGCCACTTCAGGTGCGGCAGCCGCGGGCTGCAGTTCTGTCCCCCCTGCAGCAGGGCCCAGGGCGGCAGGGCCGCCCTTTGCGGGCGCTCTCGGTCTGCACTTTCCCGTTGGGGCCGCTTGCCGTGGGAGGCAGGTTGCATTCACAATAATAACGACAGACTATTTTCCTCTTAATACAAAGTCAGAAAACTAACTTCGCGCCCATGTTCTAAAATAGTGTGTTCATTGGCTCAACGGGGTAGTGAATGCATAGAAATGAATTGTGTAAAACAGTTAAAATTTCCATCAACACGCTTCTTTAGCTGCATGGAACAGGCCTTAAGGTCTGCGTTTTCACACGTTCCTCACGGGGGGGAGGTGGGTAAATCTGCGCTGCGCTCACAAACGCTTCACTCTGCGAGTCCCCGACAGCGTGTCGCGTCTGGTCTTCTCGGCGCAGAAGACCAGACCGGGCCTGCGTGGCTTCGACAGGAACGCGCTCGTTCACGCAGGCGTGGCGGTACCTGGACATCTGCTTCCAGGCTGTATCCAGGAGGGTGGTGTAGGCGCCGATGAGGATCGCGTCGAAGTAACACGGGATGAGGTAGCGCGGGATCTGCTTCAGGTAGAAGAACATGGCCTGCAGCCACCTGCCAACCTGTGGGAAAAAGCACTGAAAAAGTTAACTTCGTGGATTTACAGGCGGGGTGTGTTTTAAAGGTAAATCCGCACACGCAACCCTGCCAACCAGTGACCTATCAACCTGGTAGCCACTTACTGGAGCTGAGAGGTGGCGGAAGAGGAAGGACAGCGTCTCGGGTCAGCACACAGTGCACATGTCAGAGGGGCCGTGGGGACAGCGTTCTGGCTGTGCCCTGGGTCGGGCGGACCACCCCCCAGCTCCACGCACCTCGGCGACAGCTCCCGAGCGAGCCATGAGCCGGCTGCTGACGTAGTCGATCATCCAGTCTCCAGATCTCAGGTTGTCGCAAAAGGGGTGCCCCAGGTCGTTCTTTGGCCTTATCTCTGCCAGTATGGACATCAGTCCTGAAAACGCACAGAAATGCACGCTCTGCGGTCGGCAGCGGTGGCGTGCGCCCCAACCCGCGCTGCCCTTAGTGTCTAGCGATCTGGGGTGAACGCGGCTGCGCGGTCCACGATGGCTCTTCTCGTGGCCACACAGGCCTGAGCCACGCTAGGAGGACACGCGGGAGGAGGGGCCGCCGTCACAGAGCTCGGCAGAGCGTCCCGGGCCCTGTCTTCTCAGATGGGTCTTGTCCCTCGTGGATTTCAGGCTGTAATATTCGAAGGGAGCGGGCATGGTGTCTGCCCTCGGCGCCCGGGCAAGGAAACGGATGCCTGTGTCTTTCTGGGTTGGAAAGTGGCGGATTCATTAATACTCAGGCAAGATCGAGGGGAATCACAGAACGGGTTTCAGAGAGAGCCAGAGCATCTGGGGGGTAATAAGAATGAAGCCTACTTTGCAAACAGTGTTGAAGTATAACAAGAGGTCCTCGGAACTAAATTAAGTAGCCAAGAGAGGTACTCAGGCACAGCCTTAAATAATACCCAAAGAGAAGCATCGGAATCCCTGTGCAGACACAGCGCATTCTGCTATTTCAGTGAATGACCTCATTTAATCCTCACAAAGGCCTCCGTGCTAGATGACGTCATCACTCTGTGCAGAGGTGGCCATGAGGGCAGGAAGAAGTCCTGCACCGGGGTCAGCAGGCGAGTAGGCGGCAGAGCCGTGATTCGAACCCGAGCAGCCCATACTCATATGTTTATTAAGAAGACACCATGTGCCTGGCTGGTGTAGCTCAGTGGATTGAGCGCGGGCTGGGAACCAAGCGGTCCCGGTTCGATTCCCAGTCGGGGCACATGCCTGGGTTGCGGGCCAGGTCCCCAGTGAGGGCCATGTGAGAGGCAACCATACATTGCTGTTTCTCTCCCTCTCTTTCTCCCTCCTTTCCCTTCTCTCTAAAAATAAATAAATAAAATCTTAAAAAAAAAAAAAAAGAAGAAGACACCATGTGACACTTTAAAAAAAACCCAAGAGCTTAAGTACGCTTATACTCGCGTACCTTGAAGACCCGCGTATTTGAGGGACGCCCAGTTCGGGACGTGGTAACAGCCTCCGCCGTCTTCGCGCTCCTCGGACTCGCACCGGTACAGCACCTGGTTCAGCTCGGCCAGCGTCAGTCTGGAGGCGATGCTGAGGGGTGAGAAGCGAAGACCCAGTTCAATGCACTCGCGTTCCACTTGCTGTCGATTAAAAACTAAGAGGAGAATCTGAATCATAACCCTGAAATATCTTAGTGATGTCGATTTTAGGAACTCATCATCATAATACACGCGATGAACAACAGACATCATAAGAAATAAAGGATAAACTTATTTTTAAGTTGAATTTATTGGGGTGACATTGGTTAATAACTTTACATAGGTTTCAGGGTACAGTTCTACAGTACATCACCTGTATATTGTATTGTGTGTTCAGCACCCCAAGTCCCCTTCCATCACCATGTGTCCCCCTTTCAAGCTCTTCATATGCATCCTCCTATTTACTCCTTCCAAAATTTGAGAGGTAGGAACTACTATAAGCCCGTCTCCCCGATGGGGAAACTGAGGTAAAATACATCTAAGTCTCTTATCCGAAGCCGCACTAACAGCGGTGAGGCTGCCGTCGTGCCCAGCTCGAAGTTTCGAAGCCCGCGCTCCTCCCTGTGCGGTGGCGCCTGGTGAGGGACTAGCAAGGATTTACACAGAGGCGCACGTGCACACGCGGGCATCACAGGAGACACGGGAAGCAATCTAGACGTCCAAAAACGGAGACCAGTGAAATGAGTTATGGGAGAGTGTGTAACAGAATGAGACGTGGGCAGTTTTAAAAAATGATCTGGTAAGGAGTATGGATGTCTGCGGCTTAGCCTCAAATAGTTCAGAAAAAGTGTGTGTGTGTGTGTGTATAGAAGGGTGTGTGCACGTATGCACGCATGTATCTGTATGTACAGGGAGAGCGCGTGTGCAAACACATACGAATAAGAAGGCACTTGGGAAATGGGTCACAATCGGCGGTGCTGAGACAGCTGGGCCTGGGACCACCCTCGGAGGGGCAAGGGTACGGGGACCCTTCGCACTGCTAAACCGGTGGGGGGGGCGGTGCCGCGAACCAGCCAACACAGCGGCGATCCCCGCGGACCAGGGCGGACTTACGAGGCGAAGGGGGTTTTCAGGATGGGGTCTGCGTTGTCCACGGCGAGGCTCCCAGACTTGAAGTGAGGGCTGAACTGCGTCAGGTGGTTTCGCAGGATTCCCACAGCGACTTGCGCGTGCGGGTCGAGACTAACCCTGAAAACATAGTTGGACATTGGTTCATTTTAAAGAGGAATTTAACATGAGTAGGATAGGTGAAGTATTTTAAACACGAGCAAAGTCAATAGCGTACACTCTGCCATACCTGAATACAATAACACTTCCTGGAGATAAGTTTTCAAATTCTATTTCTTGAATATACTCATTGGGTCCCTTTGTGGTAATTCCAGCTTGTTTAACAATTTTACTCTCGTTAAGCTTGAAAAAAAGTTACATAAAACTGTTCAATGAATAATTCTAATGTCCGTAAAATGATACATGTAGTAGGAAGATAAGAATACCAAATACCTGAATATGTTCTCTAATTTCTACTGTGATATTAGGCATTCCATTGATTGAATTCACATCCTTCTTATAAGGTTTTGTATTTCTTTCAATAGTTCTAGCTTCAAGAACTACTTCTTCAATTTTGCCTAGGAATATATAAGAAATTTAACAAAATTTCATTTTAAACCATCTGAAATTAGGAATTGCTAAAGGGGTTTTAAATTATGTCATTGAAAGGTAAAGACGAAAAGGCAGTTAATTTAAAATGAAAGATAAGTAGACGATTCTACCCAAGATACATTTTCACACAATACTGTTGTTTTTAAAATCCCAATTTAATGAACAAAGCTGTATTTAAAGAGGAGATCTTCTCAAGTATGATTCGGTAGTCATTGCTGACTCCCTGGGTACCCGTTCCTCCCCGTCGGAGGTGACCACGACATGCAGTTTGATTCTGGTGACCCTGGGCATTTTTACTAAATATGTGTTTCCCTAAACAACATATATTGTTTTCCATATTTCCAAGTTTTTTCAAAGTGGATTCAAATTATATATCTATTCCTGCAACTTGCTTTCTATTGGAAAACACTGTACTTTTTAGATTCATTCACCTTGCTACATTAGTTCTAGCTTATTTATTTCAAATAGCAAATAGTACTGCAGCGTACGGATATACCGAAAGGCATTCCTTCATGACCACTGTCACTAATACTACGTTTTCTCTACTGTAAGTACATTTTGATGTATGAGCAGCAATCAGACAAGATGATTACTGAATATGCATTTGTGAACTGCTAAAAGAGCTAATGAACGTTTATCCTAATGCGGTTCAAGTTGATGATTTTTAAGAACTCGAGTTACACGTATTTAGCAACCGGCAACCTGTGTGTAATGGGAAGGTTTTACGGGCCTCTTCACTCGGTCAGCAGACGTGGACAGTTGCTTTATGCACGGGAACATGTTACACCGTGACACAGGCAGCAGTGAGTGAGGAAATGGAATACACACACCTAGGAAACAATCAGGCAGCAGAAAGAACACCCTGCAGGGACGTACTTTATAATTAAGTGTGCAGGGAATGCTGCAGAGAGACTAACTGCTGTGTGTTCAGAGCAGAGAGGGATTACTGAGTCCTCAGAGAAGGCTCCTCAAAGCAGGGGCAACTCAGCCCTTGGAAGATGTAAGAATGCAAATACAGGTGGAAGCGAGACGTCTGGGGAGCAGTGAAAACAGTGGAGTGGTATAGGCTAGGGAGGAAGATGAGGGTGGGTTATGATGAACCTTAAATACGAAACTACGTTCATATGGCTTATATATGTATAATAGTGCTTACACATACATACAAATACACACACACATGAATACACATATATGTTTTCCTGGGTATAAAAGAAATCCATGTTCATTTTAAACAAATCAGGAAATAAGGAAATGCACTAAGAAGAAAACTGGACCATTTCAAAACTCAAAAACTTAACATTTGAGAACAGGTTTTGTTCCATGCAGTAAAAATACACGTTGCCAAAATTTCTCATTCTTTTCCTCAGCCACACCCACACCTGCACCGTGCTGTAAGGCATGCGCAATTTGGTATAACACAGTCGGAGTCATTGTAACAGCATAAGATAATCACGACGGTGTTTTTGGGGTGCGTGATTACCGGGGATGCACATTTGCGGCACTTCCTTGCTGTAGAAGGAAGTCTTGGGGTTCCTGAAGGCGGTCCTCGACACGGCCACCACCGACTGGTGGCTGCTTGGAGAGTGTCTCGTCACGGCCACGATGTCCTCGTCCACCTGGTCCACGTACACCTGGGGGTGAAAGGCCGGCGGTCAGCGCTCCTGCCGCCGAGACTCGCCCGACACGGGGCCTTCAGCAAGGACCGCGGAAAGCGTGGTTTCTCGCCTGAGTGAAGCCGCCGGCCCCCAGCTCCTGGTGGAGCCTGTTGATGGCGCGTCTGGCCGCGATGATCCCGCTCTGGGGACTGACGCTCCCAGTGTCTGACGGGGAGGCCCCGGGGTTCCACTTGGTGTAAAACCGCTCCTCAGCCACCACTGAAATCTGAGCAAAGGGAACACGTGGAGAACGCGCACGCTTTCAGTGCAGTGCGAACTTGGGGGCAAAGTGCTGCAAGCGGGGGCCACGCGGACCCCAAGGCCCCGCACGGGGACGCACCTGGTGCGGCACTAGCTCGTCATAGCCTCTGGTGCTCCCGCTCGCACAGCACGCCATGGAGACCACGGTGGAGCTCGGGAGGGCGTCGTGGGCCGATCGGTGCTGGGGAGCAAGCGAACAAACGAGCCCCAAGTTAATTCCCTTCCCAACGCGACGCGCCATCCCAGAGCAGGGCGAGGCAACAGGATGACTATGGAAACACACCCCAGAAGATGCAAGACTCTGCTTTACAGACACACAACAGAACACCCCTGGGCCGTGAGAAAAGATGAAACAGTGCCACTTGCGACAACGTGGATGGACCTCGAGAATGTCATGCCGAGCAAAGGAGGTCAGTCAGCCAGAGCTGAGAAGCGTCACTCACAGTGGGCTATAACGCTGAAAGTGGCAGACACAGACAGCGGTGTGGGGGTCACCAGAGGGTGGGGGCGAGGGAGGGTGGAGGGGAAGGGGGCCACATGCAGGAGATGGAAGTCGATTCGACCTTGGGCGGTGGGCACACAGTGCGAGTCCACATCACGTATCCCAGAAACGTACCCGAAACCTGTGATCCCCTCAACCAGTGTCGCCCCGACAAATTTAATTCAAAAAATCCAGTCACGAAGCATTCCAAACCCTGGGTGCCACAGTCACCTACAGATCTAATCCACCTCTTGGAAGCACGTGGGCACTGTTGCCTCTAAAGGCCAGAGAACTACATATCCAAACGTGCAGCGAAATGAGGAAACGCAAGGCACAGCCTGGCCGCTCACCACAATGGGGCACTCGTTGTCGTGGGTGATGTCCATGAACAGGGCGTGGGCGATGGCCGGCACCAGAGGCCTCAGACACGGCTGGACGAAGGACCCCACGGGCTCGCCCCCGTACCGGTAGACCAGGCGGCCCTCCTCGTGGCTGTTGTGCGCGCTCATGGCCTCTGCAAAGCGTAACGGGACAGCTTCATCTCCCTCGTCACTGTCCAGGAAGGGGTCGGACTTCCTCCAGGGCTGACTTTCCAAGGAAGACCACATACAGACCATCGAAAAGAAAGCTGTCTTCGACATTCAAACGGATGTCCGCTAGCTTAAGTGACACAATAGTCTACTCCATAGTTTACCCAGGAAAATGGCTCATGTAGTTAAAGGGAACTTGTGTGGTTTATTAGGGTGTGGTCAGATAAAAATCTGTGGGAAGATAATCTAGAGATTGTATCCTATACCCAGGTAGTTGAGATAAAAATAGATTTATATGTTTTTAACAGCAACACACAAATGGTTTTGTTCATGAGTCAGCAATTCGTCCCACTGGTCTTTCCATGTAAAATGAGATATTTTACCCCCCAGTGGAAATCTTTGCTAGGAAAAACAGGCTGAGTTATATAAGGAAATTTCGTGTAGCCTATTTAGAAGAACTTGAACTGTGTTGAAACTTACTGAACATTACACACGAAGCGGTGAGATGCCTTTTAGCCCATTGAAAGAAAAGCTGGAGTTGTCGCTGGGAGAGACACTTCGACGAGCCTACCTCTTATTAAGGAGCTGATGCCCAGCCTCGTCACGAAGATGTTGTCCAGCTCCTCGCTCCCCGTGAACAGCTCCGCCACCACGTAGAGGTTGGGTTGCAGCTTCCTCGCAGCATCCAACATGTACTGTAAAAACCACAGTCAGCCATGCGACAGGAGGAGGAAAACAAGGAGGAAGGAAGCGGGGGAGGCAAGACTAGGCATGGATTCGACAGGAAAATACCACGTAGCGAGACAGACGGAAATCCGAGAAGAATTTCCGAATGAGTTTAATCGTGCATAAAAAAACCCCCCCAAAACGCACACACAGACCAATATACACAAGAAACAAGAGAATGAATCAAGAGAATGAAAGAGTTAAAAGGAAGATTGGATTTTGCAAAGACAAGAAGAACACGAGGGGGAAAAAAGAGAAGAAGAATAATGTCAGTGCCGCGTGAAAAGCGTGAACCGCAACACCCAGTTCCGCCAGGCGCCCCCCGTTTCCCGTGCATTTGTCTCCACGGCTCTGACTTCCAGGCAGTGATGGCGTCCTGCTGTTGATGCAGCCCCTGCCGGGGAGCCATGCAGATGTCGCAAAGACCAGACTGACTAGACAGGGACAGCTGTTCCTACGGGTGATGACAAACTCTTAATCAGGAACCAGACTGGTTCCCAAATTTTTAAACTAACGTTTGCACCAAGGTTAATGAAATACTTGAAATTCTATCAGCTAACAAGTAGGATCCTAGAGAGTTTTGTAATGTACAATTATGCAAATTAAGTTTTAATACTCTGTTTGGCCATAATGTTACAACCATCTTATAAGCATGTATTTTTTTTTTTTTTTTAAGATTTTATTTATTTATTTTTAGAGAGAGGGGAAGGAAGGGAGACAGAGAGGGAGAGAAACAGCAATGTATGGTTGCCTCTCACATGGTCCTCACTGGGGACCTGGCCCGCAACCCAGGCATGTGCCCTGACTGGGAATCGAACCGGGACCCTCTGGTTCCCAGCCCGCGCTCAATCCACTGAGCTACGCCAGCCAGGGCAGCATGTATTTTTTTTTTTTTCTGTTGCTAAAGGCACAAGAAAAAAAAAAAAAAACCTGCTGTTTTTTTGGAGCTCAACAATCTTCTGCCACCTTCATGGTCACGGAATGCTCCCAAATCAAATCAAGTTTTCATCACAGGACTGGGAATACATACATTATCGCTATTGGTTTAAAATGATAGAAACAGGTATTTTTCAGATAAGCACACACTTCCCGAGAACGCTGAGCTGTCGCTGGGGAGCTGTGAGATCTGTAAACGGGAGGAAAAGCGTCGGTGTTTTCACAAAGCTGTGTCAGGTGGGAAACACAGCTGTAAACGTTGCCCTTGCTGAGTCACGGTGAAAAGCCCAAAGGGGAGCAGACAGGCTTTATGTTTACACTTACGTTTTTAAAGCTTTTTTTTTTTTTAAATAGATTTTATTTTTATTTATTTTTAGAGAGAGGGGAAGGGAGACAGAGAGGGAGAGAAACAGCAATGTATGGTTGCCTCCCACATGGCCCTCATGGGGACCTGGCCCGCAACCCAGGCATGTGCCCCGACTGGGAATCGAACCGGGATCCCCTGGTTCCCAGCCTGCGCCCAATCCACTGAGCTACACCAGCCAGGGCTACACTTACGTTTTTATACATTATTACTAAAAAACCGAATCAAGGACGCTAAAACTTCAATATGCTATACTGTTAGTGTTTAAGCAATCACTATAAATTAATAAGCTGCTCAATGTCACAGTGGCTACTAATATATTGAAGGCAAGCTAAAAATAACAAGACTATTAATATTTATAATTTATAAATGTTATATATTATATATTAGAATTATATTAAATTAATATAACCTTGATCAATACAATTAACATTATTAAATTATTATATTAGAATCAATATACGATAATATAAAATTAAATATATTAAAACATATGATTGAATTCTAATTATCACATATTTTAATGATCTATGAATATTCATTTTTATTGTTTGGAGGTTCCAATTAATATGAATCCTTTTAAATTATTAGTATTAAAAATTAACAATATTTTAACAATATACGGCGGCAACATGGTTGTATATCTATTAAAAGGGACGATATGCCCTGGCTGGTGTAGCTCAGTGGATTGAGCGCGGGCTGGGAGCCAAAGGGTCCTGGTTCGATTCCCAGTCGGGGCACATGCCTGGGTTGCAGGCCAGGTCCCCAGTGAGGGCCATGTGAGAGGCAACCATGCATTGCTGTTTCTCTCCCTCTCTGTCTCTCTCCCTTCCCCTCTCTCTAAAAATAAATAAAATCTTAAAAAAAAAAGGGACGATATAATTTACTTCCCTAAATTGAATAAAAATCTTAACTCAAGCCTCTTTATAGCCCAGTATCCCATAGTAACCACACCCACGGAACCTGTTCGAATTATGCAAATTACGCAGCCGCTGAAGCGCAGCAGCAAACCCAGGCTGGGGTGCAGGCGGCAAGGGGAGCTGTGCGCGCACTCCCGTGAAGGAAAGCTGGGGAGGAACACTGAGCCTCTCCCCTTAACGCGGCCGACTTGGTCCCTGTACCTCAGCGACGTGAAGAGGCGTGGAGTGGCAGTTATCCAGCCGGACTCCCTGGAAATAGGTTGCAGTGATTTCTGTGTATTTTTTCATGTGGGCCCACAGGTAGGGGCAGTCCTCCGGCCCGTTCCCGTAGCGCAGCTTCACGCTGTCTCCCCAGCAAATCAGTTCTCTCCGGAGATAAACTTCTGAACCTGTCAAGAAAGGAGCTTGCTTTCCACTGATGTATGAAATTAAACAAAAGAAAAAATCTGCTTCAAGGAAACATTGTTGTTTTGAAATCACATGGACTATTTCCACCACAAACCAAACACATACTGGTTAAAATTATATCTAAAATGGTTTGGGATAAAGTTTTTAGAAATTAATATGAATTTATAGCCCATCTATTTTGCAAAAATTCTAGCTTGTAGTCTCTTCTAAAAATGCGTGCTTAAATTCAAGTTGCTTCTTAAAGGAAAACAGTAATAGCAGTACCATTGGTCCTTTGAAGCTATAGTTCCAGCAAAAACACTTAAGCTCTGTCCCCACCTTGCCACGCATTTTTGGCAATAGGTGGCACTGAGCCATGACAGACCAGAGTGCATTCCTCATTCAGGATGGCCACAAAGCAAGGGCAGAGAGACTTAAGCCCAAAGTTACATTGTTTCTATTTTAATGAGATTTAAAAATTAAACTGATTGCCATTAAAACAGACTGCTAGTTCTGAAATGTTAAAATAAATATATCGATGGGTTTCTTGTACATTCTTCTTAGCAACAGAGCAGCTATAGAAAAATAAGATGTTAGGAAACCTAGAAACAATTAGTTACCCGTAACTGCTATTCAAATAGTTTAACGCTCCGCTAGCTAATGAGTGAAAATACCTCTTGCGGCAATATAATTACAATGGCAGTGGTTCCAAGTGTCTTTAAACATGCAGAACGAGCTTTTGCAGAAGAAAAACAGGTCTACAAAAGCCATGCTGCTTGAGGAGACGGGGTGGGAAGGGAAAGGGGGAGGAGGATGAACCCCATCCTTTCTGTCAAGCCTTCTCTCTCAAGCTATGTCCACCTCTGCTACCTCGGCGATACGACCGTGTAAAAACCACCAGCCTCGTGGGGGAAAACAGAATAAAACAGTTAACATTTTGAGCTTGCGGCACCTTTCTCTCCCCGCCCGTAGAGAACGAACACAGAAGGCGCACCGACCTGGCTCGGCGAAGTTGCGGAGGGGGTCGTCTCCCATCACCCACCCGTTATGCGCCATCAGAAAGCAGGCTTTGCGTGGCTGGTGAAGCAGAGACTCCTCTGCGGACAGGGTCATGTCCTCGAAGGGGAACGTGAAGTATCTGTGGGGACAGGGCTGAATATCAGATCCACACAGAGACACTTGTTGGAGAGAGTCTGAGTCAGCACCGTTCAAATTAAGTTTCTTCCCTAATGAACAGAAGAGATAAGACTAGTTTGACACCATTCAGGGGAAATAAATTTCATTGTAGGTCAACAATCTTCAGTCGACTTTTTGAGTAAATCTAGTAGAATTCGAGGAACGAAGAGGTAGCATTATAATATATCTGGTCAACATTTTAAATAATAATTTACAAAATCTCATAATTTGCTAATAAAATCACTGAGGTACTTTTGCTGTACTCGAGGTGCCGGGTCTCTGGTACATGCTACTTGAAAGGAGCTAAATGTTTGCTCAATTTGACTGTCACTGAAATTGTTAGTAAGGACATGGTCCTCCAGAAACGTCAACGTCGGTAATTATAAATTGGTTCATAAAGATGTCCCTAACATGATTAATTAATAGTAAGCCTAGTAACCAAGTCAGCACTTCTATTCCCATTTAAGAAATGTACTGGAAGTCACACATTAAAGGGAACATTGAGACCAATTCGAAAAGTGAAATACAGTTTTTAACCCTTAATGAGAAGAAAACAAAAATGAAATACCTGGTAACTAAAGGGTATTTTCTAGTGACAGGTCCTAGTTTGGGACCATGGCCAGCCAGTCGCTCGTAAAACACGTTTCCCAAAACGCAATTAACTGCCTAGAAAACATCAAATGATGTAACGTTAACAACAACAAGCAGTATTAAAGATTCAGAAAAAAAAAAAAAAAAAACCCCAGCAGTTGAAACATGGGTAAGACCTGTTCCTGATGGTAGTTCACGAGTTGGTGTTTCTCTGAATTTAAGTCCTCAATTCTCTTCCGGAACCAGTGACAGCATTCTTCAATGGCGGCTGGCCCGTTGCTAGAGCAGACAGAGAGACGCACACCTATTATGCACTGCTTTGTCCAGTTCTACGTTCAAAACCTTTGCAGGAGCAGGGCGAGAACGGGGGCGGGGTTAGGAGGTACAAGTTGGAAGTTACAGAACAGTCGCGGGACGTGAAGCGCGGCGCAGGGAATCTAGTGAATAAGATTGTGGTCGCTTATGCGTGGTGCCAGGTGGTGCTGGATTTACTGGGTCGGTCACTCCGTAAGTTCTATAAATGTCTAATCACGGGGCTGTGTACCCGAAACTAATATAACATTTATGCCAAGTGTCTTTGAAAAATAAACAAGTATTTAAAGTAAAAAAAAATTTACAAATGGAATGAAAAAAATTCTAGCCAGGACTGTAGAGTCTTTAAATATATTCATCGGAATTTTATTTATTGCTGAGGAAGTTTTCTGATTGTAAATGTTTTTATGTAAACCCATAGGAATGTGGACCAGCCTACAGAGAAAGAAGGAAATACTGTGTACTTGCAAGTACACGGTATTAGGGCAAATTTCTTTCATTTTCTATTCAAACTTTGAGTAAGTAGTATGAAAATGATACTAGCCCTAAAGCTGTATAAGTAACGCTACTCACTATCCCCCAGACCGCAGGTTGTACGTACTCGTTGGGGATGAAAGTGGCCAGAGCAATGTTCATGTCCACGGTGCAGCCATGCCGCCTGTACTCGGGGTCCTGAAGAATCTCCAGGTGCTGCTGGGGGTCAGGCTTGGTTGTCATTTTCCTATTTCCTGGGGGGAAAAAAGATGACACCATGAATACAGATATCTACAAGGAAATTACCACTGTTACTGATTCCAATGAGTAGTTTTTAAGTTTTTCATAGAAAGTAAAACAAATGTTTATTTCACAAGCATCCTTCCTACCTTCCTGTCCAGCCTCCTGCAAACCACCTGACACACAGGTACAGTCAGAGGGAAAGAGAGAGAGAGAGAGAGAGAGAGAGAGAGAGAGAGAGAGAGCACACAAGCGATACAAAGAGATAGAGAGAGAAAATAGTTATAGAAGAAAAACCCAGGGATTCCTACCAGGTCACCCCAGCCCACTTTTCTGCCAGTGAGTACGCACTTACTCTATACCGTCTTTTAGGGCAAAGGGGTGTTCGTACAGATTTTCTCCCCAGGTTCTGCACCAAATGCACTGACCTCAGGAGTCCTCCCCCCTGCCCCCCGCCCCAGACTGCCTTCTGTTCTACAGTGAGTCTCACTAACAAGCTGGCTTTCTTTGCAGCCCCGAAAGCACACAGGTTTGTTTTTTCTTTTTTACCAACAAGCAAATTCCGTACATAATAATAAAAATTTAAAAAGTAAATAAATGTTTGTGGGGGGAATTTTCATTCCTTTTCTGGAATGTGTTCCTGATCAATCAGGTACTGGTGCATGACTGCTTCTCCCAGGCTTGATTTTACATGAACTCACTAATATTTCTAAGGAGACTTCAAAATGGTTTATAAAAGCACAAACAAAGCAAGATAAAATATGGATTCTTAACATCTAGTTTCTGAGGTTCACCTGGAAGAGTAAATATATGAAAACTGCCAAGAAATGTTTGGAAAAGAGAAAAGGCGACATCTCCGTGCAAATCATGAAACAGTCTTCAGCACTGCCGGAGTAGAAGACAGATCACTGGAGAGCACACTGATCTGCGTGTGTTTAGTGTGTGACTGCGCACTATGACGTGCTGTGGTGGTGCCCCAGCCCCGTGTAAAAGGGTGGACTACCATCAATTCGTCATTACCGAATAAAGTTGAATATCTTCTTTAGGTAACACACACAAAAATGAATCTTGGGGGTATCAAATGTTCCAGTGTAAACTATAAGATTACTAGAAGAAAATATAGAATGTTGATGGAAGACCTTCTCTAAGCGTGATGTGAGGTCAGAAGCCATGAAGAAAGGCTGACAGAGCTGACCCACGGGAAGGAAAGACCACCATCGACAGGAGGGAAAAGATCAGCAGCGAACTAGGGGGGCACATCTGAGGCCAGGAGCATAAGGGATCGCCGATACTGGTGAGTATCAAAACGACAACCCAATAGAAAAATGGAGAAATAACACAAATAGATGATTAGTGGAAAAACTACAAAGGGCCAACATGGATAGATATTTCGCGACTAAGCAGAGAAATGTGAATTGAAGGAGGACCATCTCGCCCGACTGACAAAGACTGAAGATCCGTGGTCTCCAAAGCTGGGGCGGGGACCGCCAGTGATGATGTACCCTGCCACAGCTTGTGTTGAAAAGCTATCACAACACCTATTGTAAATCGACCGTTACATTTACGTGCCCCCTGGCCCAGTGAACCAGGGTGCAGCCTACAGACTTACTCACATCAGCACGTCAGAATAACATGTACAAGGACAGATTTTCCGTAGCACTGCTTGGAAGAGTATCGGTTCCCCACGTTCCCCACCAAACCCCCAGCCCGGAGGCGTGTCCGGCATCTGGAAAGCGGTGGGCGGGGCAGGGGTGTGTGTGTGTGTGCAGTAAATATGCACCGAATGGAAGCACGAATGAACGATGGAAAATAGCCCGTCTAAAAGACTAAAGGAATTCAAGCATGTTAAAATGGTATTGCTCTCTAGAGGTTCAAAGAAAGAATTAGCTGTAATAAAGTCATGTTTCCAACTAAAAAAACAAGTTGTTCAACTGTATGCTGCAGTCTTATTTGTGTGAGTATAAAACAGATCTAAAATATAAAACTTTGGTATTACAACTTATATACACACGATATTAAAATGTATATGAAATCTGAATTTCTGTCAAAAAGACTGGAAAGAAATAACTAATTGGTAAGTTCCCTGTAAAAAGTGGGTCTGGGGGAGAGGAAGTCACACAGTCTTTTTGTTTATTATATTTTTGCACCGTTTGGCTTTTTTTACCTTTACTGTGAGTGCACCTTGTTGCATGGAAGTAATAGAACTTAGAAATATCAGAGCAAATAAAAGATAGGGGCCCGTTAGTGACATGAAGCGCGAGGGGAAGTTGACACCAGACACTGATGCTCTGGAGACGCTGCCCGATCCTGACCCTGAACTTTGCGGACCTCGGCTCTGTCTGTGGCTGGGTCCTAGTGCACCTCTAGTACCCGGAGGGGGAAGGGATTTCCTTATTTCCTGGGCCAGACTAACCGCGGATTCCTTCTGCACAACCTTCCTGGTGTGCTGCCTACAACCCTAACTTCCCTTTCAGCCTGGCTTTTCCTGTCCCACTTTGTCAGGACCACGACGATCCACTTCTCACGGTCAGTTATGTCCTTCACTGGTGACTCGTTCGCCCTCCCGGTGTCACTGGCCGACTAGGGGTCAGCCCCACCAGCGGGGGGCGGCCTGAGGGGTGGAGGCTCCACCTCAGCTAGGGGCCCTGCCTGACCCAGCAGAGACTGTCACGGTCGTTTCAGAGCCTCTTTTGGGCTTTCTGCAGCTGAAACACTCTGCTCCACTACCCTCCCAGCCGTGCCCTGAACAGGTATATAGGGAGCTCTGCTGGATTCTGAGCATTGTCCTAAGGAGCCAAGAGTAAGACACGGTCCTCAAAGGAAATGATTACGTTACATATTCTTACGACATGCCCTTCTAACTCTCAGAGAGCTTCCGAAGCATCGTTTTGTAGTGTCAAGACAACGCGAATATCATGTGATAACACATTTAATCATGGGTTGATCAAGAGAAAAGAAGAGTAATATTTATGTAGTGCATGTCCTAACTTACCTTGTGTGAGGAGTCCTCTAAATTGCTCAACTGCTTTGTCCACGTCTACTTGGAAAAATTCCCAGAGTCGAATCTTGGGAAAAACCTCCTCCCAAATGATTTTCCGAATGCACTGAAAAAGTCCAATCGTTAAAAGATAGACACATATTTAAAATCTTTCTACGAGATATTCGTTAGCACATCCACAGGCAGACTCTCCATAAGGTCCACCCCCACACTGAGCCTGCACTTCAGGAGCCTGGTGGCTGGTGTGTTGGTGCGGCACGCCTCTGCACACACTCACGTTCATTTGGTGGTCGTTCTCGATCAACGCGGGCACCCCCTTTTCTCTGTACTTCCCCCCTGCCACGTCGCAGGACAGGTGCCACAGCGCTCTGTCCAAGGCCCAGGCAGGCTTCAGGTGTGGAGAGTTCACCAGGTTGTACGCGCTCTCTGGATGCTCCTGGATCCACTTACTGTTAGTAGCTTCGAGAAAAAGGGAACACAAAGGAAGATCTTGTAATAAACTGAAGTTAGTACGTTACGTTTAAAGGTAAAGCAGAATGTCGCCATCGACCCCTCGTTTTCTTATATGTGAGACAGACATCGGTATTTTATAGTGACACTGTAACGTGAAAAAGAAGTCTCGGTCGTGGTACCCCGCCGTCCACTTCTGTCTTCCGTTGTAGGAATATTTTATGGACAGCAGACAGGATGCAACACGGATTTCCCCCTGCCGCTGTAGTAACACATTTCCTGTTGTGGCAGGGGGCTGAGAAGGGTTGTGTCCCCAGCCTGTGTCGATGTCCTTGAGCCAATGACATTTCCAAATGCTCCTTCGAAGCCTGAGGGACATCTTTCCCTGTCCCAACCTAAAGTTTCTCTGGCCCTCTGTCACAGCAGAACGCCACCTGCGTCGTCAGCTCCGCGGCTCAGTGTTGGCGGCCAGGCTCCCGGGCAGGAGCCTGGTCTCCTTTTCCAGCTTCTCTCTCCTGCCTTTGGTCTCCTGAGTGGGGGACCCTTCTTCGGTTCCCTCTCTTCCCTTAACATTAGCACTCCAAGGTCACGTACACCTTTTTTTCCCTGCATACTCATTTCTTTCTGTGCATTTTTTTTTGGAGGAAGGGGTGGAGATATATGGTATCTCTCCAAAGCTAAGAGTACAAACACACATCCGTCTAAAAAGTTATTTCTCTAACTTCTGCGCAGTCTCTTAGTATCCAGAACGAATGTCTTGAAAATCCCACCTGCATCCGTTTCCACTTTCTCCCCACGCTCTCTGCAAACTGCTGCGCCGGGCACATGGCCAAGGTCAATCCAAGCCTCCTAACCCTGAAACTCGGTGCTATGTTCTCATCTTCATCCAATTCAGCCTCTGCAACCTTTGCCATTCCTGATGAGTCCTTCCTTGATTTACATGCAAATATTTATATATTGATTATATATCGAACTAACACTTTAGAGTTGAAGGACACCTAAGCGTCATTTGTGTTTTCAATGTTATATAAAACCACAGGAATGAATATTATATTAGAATATTATATTATAAATATTAGAATATTTATATTCTAAATGTGACATTAAAATATAATATTTTCATCAAAACTAATAGTAGTTAATGAAGCTCATACCGGTATGATTGTAGACCACATCAGTAATACAAAGAATATTCCATTCCTTTTTCAATTTTTCCACTAGCTGCCCAACGTCATTCCAGGTACACTTTTTATTAGGTCTTGAAAAGTCGGGATTTAATTCCAACTGATCTGCAAGGGAGTAGCAGGACCTGGACTCCCCAAGGGTCTGCAGCGGGGTAAAATGAATCATGTTGTAACCTGCAATGCAAGAAAACAAACAGAGAGCACTGTAAAAAAACAAAACAAAAACCAACCACCACCTAAAACTTCCTTAAGTAATTCTAAACAGGAAGGCTACCATGGTACAAGAAAAAGACTCAGACTTGGGTTCAAATCTGAGCTGCACCACAAGTGACTTCCAGCAAGTCCACTGAAGTCTCCCAGGACGGGGGTGTGGTCCCACAAGGACAGAGATCAGGAGATAGTGCACTTGAAGGAAATCACACACAGTGCTACATTATTAGTAGGGACTCAATGTACGTTTGTTGACTGAATATATTTACATGTAGAAAATATATTCTATGCAGGCATATCAGCATGTCTTTCTCCTACTTTTACTTTATTTTATTTTTAAAGCATTTTTCTTGATTATGCTATTACAATTGTCCCAATTTTCCCCCCTTTGCCCCCTCTGCCTGGTACCTCCCTTCCCTCTAGCAATCCTCCACCCCAGTTCATGTCCATGGGCCATGCGCGTAAGTTCTTTTGCTTCTCCGTTTCCGATGCTATTCTAAACTTCCCCCTGTTTATTTTGTTCCCATCAGTTATGCTTCTTTTTTTTTTTCCTGAAACAAACTAACTTTTTTTTTTTAAGATTTTATTTTTATTTATTTTTAGAGAGAAGGGAGGAGAAAAAGAGGGAGAGAAACAGCAATGTATGGTTGCCTCTCACATGGCCCTCATGGGGACCTGGCCAGGCATGTGCCCTGACTGGGAATCGAACCAGGACTGCTTGGTTCCCAGCCCGTGCTCAGTCCACTGCGCTACACCAGCCAGGGCGAAACAAACTAACTTTTTTATTGTTAGTATCTGGGCACAATATAAAATGTGAAGTGAATATCGCTATTTTTTCCTGAAATAATATGAAATAAATACATTGGACATTGCAGTCCAAATCAAAGTAATTCTAGCACATTAGCAGCTGTGTGTGCTGAAGTGGTTTTGATGAAGACTTTTTTTATTTTAATTACTTTATTGTTGTTCAATTACAGTTGTCTGCATCCTCTCCCCTCCCTTCCCCCTATCCCCTCCAAACTCACCTCCCTCCCCTGCTTCCACCCTCCCCTTGGTTCTGTCCAGGTGTCCTCTACAATTATGCTTCTTAATCTCTGCACCATGTCCCCATTCTCCCCCTCCCCCTCCCAGCTGGTAATCCTGCAAATGATCTCCATATCTATGATTCTCTTCCTGTTCCGGCTGTTTGCTTAGTTGTTTTTTTTAAAGATTCAGTTGTTGATAGTTGTGAATTTGTTGCCATTTTAACGTTCATCGTTTTGATCTTCTTCATTTTCTTAAATAAGTCCCTTTAACATTTCCTATAATAATGGCTTGGTGATGATGAACTCCTTTGGTTATACTTGTCTGGTGAGCACTTTATCTGCCCTTCCATCCTAAATGATAACTTTGCTGGATAGAGTAATCTAGGTTGTAGGTCCTTACTTTTCATCACTTTGAATACTTCTTGCCAGTCCCTTCTTGCCTGCAAATGTTCTTTTAAGAAATCCACTGATAGTTTTATGGGAACTCCTTTGTAGGTAACTTTCTGCTTTTCTCTTGCTGCTTTTAAGGTTCTCTCTTTATCTTTAACCTTTGGCATTTCAGTTATGATGTGTCTTGGCGTGGTCCTCTTTGGGTCCAACTTGTTTGGGACTCTCTGTGCGTCCTAGGCTTCTATGTCTATTTCCTTCACCAAATTAGGGAAGTTTTCTTTCATAATTTTTTTCAAATAAGTTTTCAATTTCTTGCTCTTCCTCTTCTCCTTCTGGCACCCCTGTGATACAGAGGCTGGCACCCTTGGAGATGTCCGAGTTACCTCAGCCTATCCTCCTTGTTTTTGAATTCTTATTTCTTCTTTTTGTTCTGGTTGCTTGTTTATCTCTTCTTTATGTTCCAAATCATTGGTTTGAGTCTCAGCTTCCTTCCCTTCTCTGTTAGATTCCTGTGGATTGTTCTTTATTTCACTTAGTATAACCTTCGTTTCTTCCTTTGTGTTGTTGCCGCATTCAGAGAGTTCTCCGAGCATCCTGATCACCAGTGTTTGAACTCTGCATCTGATAGGTTGGCTATTTCCGTTTCACTTAGTGCTTTTTCTGCGGTCTTGTTCCGTTCTTTCATTTGGGCCATTAGACTTGGTCTCCTCAATTTGGCGGCCTCTCTGTGTTTGTTTCTGCCTATTCAGTAGGGCTGCTTTTACTCCCTGTCTTAGTAGCATGGCCTATGTAGAAAAGGCACCTGTAAATTGTGTGGGCGGAGCCTTAGGCAATTGCCAGGTTGGGGCCGCCCACTTCACCCCTTTTTTGGCTCTATGGGGAATGCTTGAGAGGACAATTCCACCACCTGGCTCCTGGAGTTTCACCGGGTGCTCATTCCACATCCAGTTACTTCACCCCCTTCTCACACGTGACTGGCGCCCCTTCCAGCTGCTGCCCCAGGGTGAATCCTGGAGTGGGTGGGTTTGCGTACATTCTAAGACCATCCTGGCCCTTTAAGTGGCAAAAATCCAGCAGTTTTTTCCCTGCCCCAACTCCTGCTTGTCTTTACAGCCAGACGTAACTGGAGATCTCTCTTCCTGGTGCTGGAACCCTGGGCTGTGCGGTCTGGCCTGGGGCTGGGATCACTGGCTTCCAAGGTATCCCTCCCCTTGTTCCCTGCCCCTGCTGCTGCTGCCTTTCTATCCACACTGCCTCTCCACCAGTCTCTGCGACTGTGCCCCTCCTACCCATTTGGATGAACGTGTCTTCTTTAAATCCTTGGTTGTCGGACTTCCACACAGCTCAAGTTTCTGACATTTCTGGGTGTTATAAATTTTGAGATCTGGTTGTAGTTCTTTCTTTTTTTTGTTTTTTAAAGATTTTATTTATTTATTTTTAGAGAGAGGAGAAGGGAGGGAGAAAGCAAGGGAGAAACAGCAATGTATGGTTGCCTCTCACATGGCCCTCACTGGGGACCTGGCTCGCAACCCAGGCATGTGCCCTGACTGGGAATCGAACTGGGACCCTTTGGTTCCCAGCCCGCACTCAATCCACTGAGCTATACCAGCCAGGGCTGGTTATAGTTCTTTCTGTGCTTACACGAGGAGGCAAAGCATGTCTACCCATGCCTCCATTTTGACCAGAAGGCCCCTCTTCCTCCGACCTTTCATGTCCCACAACACTTGTGTTCTGTCCTAGTAGTGACAGAGAACTTCTCAGTTCTTTCTTCACACTATATTCAGCTTGAAAGTGGGAAACTAATATGACCCTATACTGAAGAGGAAAATACAGCCTGTTGCATGTTTCTGTTGGTTTGCACGGCGCCCGTCCACACACCCCTTCCACACAGAAAAATAGCTGATCAGTATTTGTTGACTTAGGGATATGTAATGATAATACATTTCCCAACACATTTTAATAGTGTACCACTAATTTCTCCATGTCAAAGTCAAGTCAAGTCTTAGAAACAATAATGACCTTATTTCATCACAGAGTTCCTTAATGGAAGTTGAGCCACATAATGTGTCCTTTTTATAGTTAAAAATGGTCAAGAATCAACAATTTCCTATCATTCCATCTATTTATGTTACTAAATATACTCAGAAACACAATTAAAAGGAGAATCAAAGCCTTTAAAATCTGTATCGCAGGCAATAATTACATTTATCTTTTAAAAGACGAAGAGGAAGAGCAACGACATTACCCGACTCCTTTGCGACCCTCAGGCGGCTCTCCCACTCATCAAAGGGCCCCAGGCACTTCGCTAGAAACGTCTGGAGGGTCACACAGTCCAAGGGCAACACCTGGTTATCAGCACCAACACGTAAAATAGGGTCCACAACTATGTAACCCCCTCCACTTTTCTCAGTCCTAGGGAAAGAAAAAAAAAAATAAAAGCTTCTCAAGTAGTGGGAGGGGAAAAAAAATCCTCATTGAATAGTCTGACTCTCTAGCTAGCAGTGATCTGTTCCATTTAAAAGTATATTTATAAGCACATAAAATCATTTAAAACGTTGTAATAAAACTCAATGAAAAACTAAGTTTTATCCTTTTTCAATCTTCATATAATAACAGTACAATATATGATGTTCAATAATGTTGTTTTAAGGAAAAATAAGTGTATTAAAATCTGTCAGTAATAACAAGAGCACTCAAGTGAATACCACCCTCTAATGAGGATGCATGAAAAGTCTAGTATTTAAGCTGTAATTTAAAAAATAATAATAATACTTTGAATCTGCAATGAGCCTTCCAATCACTTCCTAGAAGACCATATTCTGTTTGCACCTCCAGAAATTCTGGTAAAAACTGCAATGTCATGGTTACTATGGTCACTTTTTATAAGTTAGATACATTTAAATTATAGAATAAAGTTCTTTGTTCATATTCCGAACACCTCACTTACTCCTGAAGGAAGTAATACTGAAATGATCCAGCTTGCTGAAGGTGAAGTTTACAGTATTTATCAGAATCATCTTCTCTTTCTGACGGATTCTCCCATTCCAGGGAACGGAATTTTTCTCGATTAAATGCTTCTCCAGGAAATGGGTAATTAGTATGCACAGTAACTGCTTTTCCCTGTAAAGTTGGGCCTAATCGGAACTGCAGTTCAAATCCTAAACAAAAAAAGCATATTTTGATAAACTTATTGTAGGACTTAAATTACCACATAAAAATAAAGATGTTTTAGTTACAAAAATTCTGTTACAAAACCATAGTTACAAAAACTATGATTTCTCAACTATGTTTAAACTAACTCTCAATATATAATGCTGTTTTTGGAATTACTGCACCTTCCAATTCAGCTGAATTTTATATTTTAACATAGAGGACACATCAGACAGACAGAATACATGACATGATCCAGCAGATCGAACAAGAAAGAGAGTGATTCTTGAGAAATGGAGAATAGACAAGATTAGTCCTGTAACTTCCCCTGTTTGCCAGCTTGAAAGAGTTTCCAAGCTGAGGCACACGGAGGGGAAATCCAGGCACAGCTCCATCCCCTTCCCGCGCTGAGGGGACCAGGAAGCCAGCAATTACAGATGAAGTCCTGAGTGTGGAGGAGGAAGCTGCACAGAGAGCACCACAGATCTGAAAGAAGGTCTCACTTGAGTCTTCAGTAGATACCGATCTGCTCATGTCCATGTGGAAAACAGTGAGAAACACCATTGTCTTCACCAGGTAGACTGAAAAACCTAGTAATTCACGAGGCACTGGGCAGAAAGCTCAAAAGGACTGTGCTTCGGTAGTGGGGAATAATGAGCCCCCGACAGGGCGCAGTTCTACTTAACAAGTTATAAAAGTAACATTCAAAAGAATTAAAACAGTTCCAACTCACTGAACTTCATTCCAGAACAAAGACCAGGAACATGCGTAAGAATCCCAGATTACGCAGTGCCCAGCAAGGCAAAATTCACAGAGCCCGGCATCCAAAGATTCCGAGACATACAAAGAGGCAGGAAAACGCAACCCAGACCAGGAGAAAAATCAATCAGTGAAAACCAGCTCATCAGTGACATAGATGTTGGACTAGCCGCTAAGGACGGCTCCCTGTTATCATAACTATAGCCCATCTGTTCAAAATGTTAAGACGTGAGAAATATAAAAAATAAAAACAAAAATGATACACATCAAAGCTTTAGAGATGAAAACCACAATGTCTGAGATGAAAAATACAGAAGGGGAAATTGACAGATGGTGAGACAAGTCAGAAAAAAAAGATTAGTGATTTTAAGACACAAGACTAGAAACTATGCAAAATGAAACAAAGAGGAAAAAAGAATCTAAAAAACCTGAAGGAAGATTAGCGACCCAGAGGACAACTCCAGTGGCCTAATGAGTAGGTAATAGAGTCCTCAGAGGAGAGGAGAGAGAACGGGGACCCAGGTTACTTGTAGAAATAATGTGTTGAAATTTCCCATAGTTGATGAAAACAATAAATTTATAGATCCAAGAACTTCAACACCTCCCCCCCCATCAAAACAAGAAACATGAAGAAAATCACCCCCAGGGACATCCAAATCAGATTGCTCAAAACCAGTGACACAGAGACTCTCTTACAAGGAGGTGGAGGGAAGAGAAGACACGGTATGTATAGAAGAGCAAAGAGAATTAAGAGAATGTTGCCTCTTCCGATTTACTCTACTCCAGTGAAATGGTTCTGTAATTGCTTGGAGAAGTGTGATGCTCTGTTCTGCATGCTGCAATGTGGGTCTTCGGAGGGGATGGAAGTTCTAGACATTCAAGGAAAAAATTACAATCTAGCTATGAGTTCTGGAAATCATATTTCTAGACTGGATTAAAATATGGCTATAAATTTATTCATAGTAAATGGCTTTAGCAAGCCAGAAGCAAAGAATCCAAATGGAGTTATTAAGTAACTTTGCAAAAATCTGTGGACTCACTTTTATTTCTCACACTGCGCAGTGAAGCTAATAGTTTCTTTTCCAAGTAGTTACGCAAATTTTCCTATAAAGCAACTTGGCATAAATGTACTAGGAATGTTAATAAAGTTTATATTTTGACCCAATAATTTTATATATACATATACAGGGTATGGCAAAAGTCAGTTTATAGTTATTAGTAAGGAAAATGGTATGATCATTAATAAATAATCATACAAGAATAAACTGTGTTTTACGTACTCACCACTGTATACTGGCCTTTGCCCTGCCCTGTATTTTCTGAGTAATTCATCAGTGAGTAAACATACATTATAAATAAGGATGTTCATCACAGTCTCATTTATTAGAATTAATATACCGACGAGCTAAATAGCTAATGATTGGGAATGAGTAAATAAATTAAGATGTAAATTATGGTAGTTTGCAAGCTGGAATATTATAAAGCCATTTTAAATCATATTATCAAAGATATTTAATTACATAGCCACTTTTATATTCTGTTTTGTTACATTTTATGCATCTATATAGATCTTTTAAAACCCTTCTGGAAGAAAGTCTGGCTGAAATGTGACAGTCGGCAGGGAGGTGGAATTCACACACTATAATTCTGTAAGAAGGTTTCAAAATTGTTTGGACAGTGCACACCCAATTTTGTTTTGAAACAAAAAGCATAGAAAAATGACCTTTTCTACATTTCTATCATTTTCTACTTAGGGGAGACGTCACTTTAAAATGTGAACTACAATTATGAAGATATAGTTTGAGAGATCATTGAAGAATTAAATTCTAAAGTTTTAATACTTAGTGACTATGAGATATCTAGATATCACACATATCTAGATCTTTGCAAGAATGATTAAATTCATTGCAGGAGAGGCGGTGTCATTTTGAACAAACACAAATATCAGAGAGTAGCTGTCTGAGCATATTTAAACAGCCTGTTCCTGTTCAGCTTATGCAAATACTGTTTTTCTAATTACACAAGGATTCAGGGTGCAAAGGTTAAAATATCCAAATACTCTACAACAGTATTTGGATCAGGGTTCTAGCTTCAGAACAGAAATGACAAGCTTTCTCCAAATATGAATATTTATTTTTAGTGTAATATACATGTATGATGATTTAATAAACTATGTAAATTATAAAAACGCAAAAATAAGGGTAAGGTGTAAATAAAATATACAATATTTTAAATAACTGATTTTATTTATTAAAGGATGGAAAAATCTTTTAGCTCTCACTAAAAATTAATATTGATAATATCTGTCTATGAAAGGAATGTGATTAAACAAATTTCATTCATTTTTTTTTTTTTTTTAAGATTTTATTTATTTATTTTCAGAGAGAGAAGGGAGGGAGAAAGAACAATGTATGGTTGCCTCTCATATGGCCCTCACGGGGACCTGGCCCACAACCCAGGCATGTGCCCCGACTGGGAATCGAACCGGGACCCTCTGGTTCCCAGCCCGCACTCAATCCACTGAGCTACACCAGCCGGGCCAAATTTCATTCATTTTAAACACTTGCGATAAAGTAATTTAAACACTCCAAGTTCTGTTCATTTTGATACTTGGCTTAATGGCCTCAGATTTGACAAAATATCCGACAAAGATGACCAAGTCCAAACTGCAGAAGTTGGTGGGTATGCTTCCTAATCCATGACATTAACTCTTCAATCCCATTCACCAACTGTGAAAAGGTTTTTGTTGAAATGTGCTAGTAAATATATATTTCCCAAACATACATCAATTGTTTTTACAAGCTAGTCAGAAATATGTCCATATTTCTATATTACACAGATGACTTGAAAAGCAACTGAAACACTTTATTTAGAAGAGTTGCAACAGACTGGAAAAGTCTGTTAATTAACTTTTTAAAGTGGGAAGATAATCATTCGTATGGGTGAAATCTTAGGATAGAAGGATTACTAAAGTACATGTTCAAGTTGCCCCAGACAGCAAGGGTCGGCCGCCCACACCCGGCCGCCCACCTGTCTCCACGGTCCGATTGGCGCACAGCACACCACTCGCTCACCACGTTGGTGGCGCTTTCACGCATGAGGGCAGAGCCGAGGAGCTGCCACAGGAAGTACCCAGCCTGCAAAGCTGGGCATATTTGCTCTGTGAGCCTTCCCAGGAAAAAATGGTGCTGAGCCTGGTTGGTATAGCTCAGTGGATTGAGTGCGGGCTGCGAACCAAAGGGTCGCCGGTTCAATTCCCGGTTGGGGCACATGCCTGGGTTGCAGGCCAGGTCCCCAGTGAGGGCCATGTGAGAGGCAACCATACGTTGCTCTTTCTTCCTTCCTTCTCCTCTCTCTAAAAATAAATAAATAAATAAATCTTAAAAAAAGAAAAAAAGGTGCTGAATTTTTCCCTAGAGCATCAATTCCCATCAAAAAGCAGTTAAGTTTCTCATGCTGACCTCGCAGCGACATTGTGTTCACTTTTATGAAAACTGTTTTCTAAGGATCGTACTATTGAAAGCTACGTGTCATCCCTGAAAAACACAAATCTCAGACGGCAGATTTCAAGTACTTCCTCACTCTTCTGTAAGGTGGACAACCTCGAGGGAATCTGTCGTTCCTTTACCATGAATCATACAATGCACAGCCTTCACAAGGCGTTTTGTATCTTTACAGAAAGACTCTACACTAAATATAAGTTGTATCTCTACTTACCCTGGTCTAGATAAAGTATCATTAATTCATGGCAACATACTGCAGGCAAACCAGTCACGGGGTGACCGTTAATTCCTTCTAGACCTACAGCCTCCAGCTTCCTCAGAATATGGCATTTTGTTTATAAGTCACCTGACATGCAACCCAAAATCATCTATGTCCATTCATAGAGCAGCAACATTGAATTACTTTTTAAAAACTAATACAGATAGGTAGGGAGGGAGAGAGAGAAAGGGAAAAAAGAAAAGAAAAGATGAATCCTATGGTTTCTTTCTGTACCCTACTAGACAGATCAGCACTCACCCTGATGGCACACTGCCAAGTTCCCCAAACTGTAAATGGAGCGCCAGAATACACAGAGATGTCACATTCCATAATTAATTGCACAGTTCGCTAAAATTAGCTCAGGGCAGAGCAGCACATGGTGTGGCTATCTTATTCCTCATACTAATGTTTCTCCTGCAGCAACCAGCAAGATGACGGAGTAAACTATTACCGTCAACTGAGTTTTCGGTTTTGTTTCCTCCAGTCCATTTATAAAGACTCAGCTCCAAATCAGGGAACCTCTATAAATATTTTATTTACGAAAAGTAAAAACTGAAATCTGACCAGCCTACATAAAGGAAGAATTCTGATTTTGTTCATGATTCTGCCACTACATGAGACAGGAAATACAGGGAAAGGCTATCATTTGGCTGGAAAAGATCATTATTCAGTCTTGCACTTGTTGAATTAGAGAAATATAGAGATATGAGCCTTAAAAATGAGAAGGAATCCTTTTTTAGGAAAGAGTGAAAAGGAAAGAAAAGTGAGGAAAAGCTTGGTGACCAATAAAATATGAAAGAACCCAAAATTGCCAGTTTTTTCCATATTTAATTGGTCACCAGGTCCTAAGAATTTTAAAATGCCTCACCCTCTGTCCCCCTTTCTTCGGCCCTGATGGATGGAGTTAAACCCTTCTCTGTAAGTGGGCACGTTTTCACAACGGCGTTCTCAGTTCTTCATTTTCTACACTGTAATTATCTTCTAAAATAATACGAGCACACATCGTCACTGCACAGAACATTGGCCATGTTCTCGCCGATACCATCTGGACGAGTTTACTGATTTTAACTAGAGTTGGAGTCGACCGCATCATTCTGAGCTCATCAGCCCTTCACAGTCCCCTCACCAAACAGCTTGGCTAGACTTACAGCTCGCGCTAACCTGATTGGTGGTTTGGCCCTCAATCAGCAGGGACTTATCAATCAGTCAGTAGGGGCTTATCCATTGTGCTGGGTTTCTGTGATGGCCATTCTCACTGGTGTGAAGTGGGATCTCATTGTGGTTTTCATGTGCAGTGTGCTGGGTTTCTAATACTGCCCCCATCCGGAGACCATAAACTCTGGTTGGAAACTCTGAGGCCAACCAGCTTTGAGACACTGTTACACTGCTCAGCACTTAAATGTTCTGTGCCACTGTGTCATCAGAAATCAAAGAAAGCAGTAACAAATTGAGACTAGGGAGGCTGTGGCCGGGTGGCTCGGCTGGTTGGAGAGTAGTGCCACACACCAGAAGGTGTCGTGTTTGATCCCTGGTCAGGGCACAGACCTAGGCTGCGGGTTCCGTCCCTGGTCGGGCGCGTACGGGAGGCAACTGACTGATGTTTCTCTCTTACATCAACGTCTCTCTCTCTCTCCCCTGCAACCTTCCTCTCTAAAATCAATAAACATGTCCTTGGGTGAGGATTGAAAAAGAAGACTTCGTGGAGGAGGCGGAATTCTAGCTGAAGGCTAAGAGGCAGGCACCACACAGAATGAGAGCGAAGGGACAGACGCAGAGGGGTCTAAAGGAGTGGAACCTAAGGACAGGCCTGAGAAAAGCCCGCGGGGAGGAAATTAACAAGAGAAGTGTGAAGATGTGGGGCACTCATCACAGGGAACAACGAGACACAATCTTGGCTGGGGGAGGTGGATTCCATTACAGGATGTCCTGGAGACCAGGCAGAGTTGTTTAAATTCGACTCTATAGACATCGGTCAATAAAAAGGGAAGGGATGGCCTGAGAAGATGATTCTAGCATGCGTATTCAGGCATATGGAAGAGATAGAGCAGGTGAGCAGAGGTATTTGGAAAGAAATTGTAGGGCCTAAAGAGAAATTGGCAATTAAAGAGAAAAAATCATCAAAGAAGAGTACAAAGTTTCTAGCTCTGGAAACTATGAAAATGGAGACATCACTAAAATCAGGAGGGAACCTGGAATTTAAAGAAGGTTTGAGAAAGATGGCAAGGGGATAGCTGTGGACATGTGATTTAAGCAGATCCAACTGGAGCCACCCTAAGGCTGTCCTACAGCATAGTAATGGACTGAAGCCAAGCATCTGGGGCAAGAATGGATAGGTATAGTGATCCATCAACGCCTTATATCTACTTAGGAATTGAAAGTCATTTATTATTCGTTTTGAGTCTCAAAACCCAGTCTGGTAGAAGAACAGAAATTAATACCTTCATTTCACAAATAAAGAAATCAATGTTTAGAAGTAATGTGACTTGCCCAAAGTCAAACAGTTTGTGAGCAGAAGAATTAGGAAAATTCGAGTTCCCTTCTTCCAAGAGGCAAGCAGAGCTCAAAGCCCTTCTTCCAAAGGGAACCCCCGGCATAGGGGCTGCAGCTGAAGCTGTGAGAGCATACACATCTTTGAGGGCAAGAGGACAGAAAAATTAAAAGGGGTTCCTTGCAGATACCGACGGTTAATAGAAATGCGGGAGGAAGCACGGCAAGAGACAGCACCAGATTGACAGGAGTCAATCTCAAGAGGGCAGAAAAACATAAAACCAGAAAAGTGCAGAGTCAGGGAGGCCAAAAACGGAGTAAGTGCTTGGTGATCTTAACTGCCTGAGTTGGAAGATGAGGATTTGAAATGGAAGCAGCAATTTGATGGCTGAAATTTTTTCAAAAATGTATCTCGAGATACTGGGGGTGAGGGGAGGGGATTCCTTCAAAACGTTTACCAGTAAAAACATCCGTTTGATGCATGAATAAAAAGGAGTCACATCTTTTCCATACATGAAACTCCTACTTCACAAACTAACAGAAAAGAATGTGAAATGACTTTTGACGCTGGGAAACGAAAAAGTGTAAGAATATAAAGCATCTACTGAATTAGCCTTATAGAAATATAATTTGATCTTTTAAATCACAGCTCAAATATATGTCAACATAATCTGATCAGTTATTTCACTTTTTATTTGGCAAAAAAAAAAATTTTCAGCTTTTACCTTCTCTACATTTGAGAGGTTTTTGATAAACTACATAACAGTTTACTTTTTGCTGTGATCTATTTTATTAATGCAAAATTAATAATGCAGCTATCAATAAGCAAAACTACAGCTATAGCCAAAGTAAAATTACATATGAATTAATTTACCAACTTCTGTCTTAAGTGGGAGTTAGCATGCAAAGAACAATGGACTATTTTATTCCAGTTCCAACATGACAGATACAAAACATTTTCAACTAAAATCAGCTTTCATTACTGATACTTTTAGAACACAGCACGGTCCTTGCACATATGAAGTTTCAAAAGGTCCTTGGAAATTATACCCACCTTCAAGTTTTAGAAAATGTAGTACAACAATGAAGTAAAAATTTTAAAGGCACAGAGCTAATCAAACAACTTACTACCGACCTTGTTCAAGTCTGAAGAGGGTCTTTTCCAGCTTTTCCATTTCGTTCAGAAGTAAAATTCTAACCTGTTTACTGTGTCCCATTTTGACTTCTAGAGGATTTGAACTCCTTCAGCAGAATTAAAAGAACTCCACAATGGAATGAGTGACCCCTGAAACAAACACACAACAAAAAAAATCAAGATAAAGAAAATAACCATTATCTTAACCATTCTCGAAGGCTGACAGCCACACTTACATGTTCTCAATATGTTTTAACCCTAGCAGAGCAAAGAGAAAGAATGAGTCTTACAAATAAGACCAGAGAGGGCAATTGATAGTGGAAAGTATCAATCTGATAGTGGAAGCACACTAGGACCGAAGCACAAATACTGTTCTATAGGTTGTTACAATTAAAAATAAAAACCCAAATGCTAAAGTAAGTTCCGAGAAAAGCAATGCGTCTTGAATAGCAGGCGGGTGGGTGGGGGGTGAAAGTCCCAGCCCCCGGCCAACCGGCTCGGTCGGCTCCAAATAGCACCTCTGCTTCTGGAGGCTGGCCCTTTCCAAGAGAACAGGTGGGAGATCGCCCCGTTCCCGAATTCGGGTCGGAAGCCACCAATGGGGAGATGGGACCGAGGGAAGCAGTTGCTGTCCCTGGAATAGCTGCGGTGGATATAGGCTGTGCAGACCGAGCTATAGATAGAAAGAAGGCATGTCCCCCAGAGGCCAGCGGCATTCCTCGCACTTACACGGAGCAAGTTATGCGTGCGGCTCCCGGGACCCTGCGGGACCCGCCACCCCGGCGTTGGAGTCGGGGAGGGGACGGGAAGGAAGGCGAAATTAAAAGCAGGCTGTCCAGGGGCAGCGAGGAGCCCAACTCACGGAGGGCCGGGCGCCGTGAAGGGCAAAGGGCGGGGCGGCTGCAGCGGGCCTGGGCCCAGACCGCTGTGGGCGTGGCCAGGCGTTGTGGGCGGGGCCCAGCGCGGGGGGCGTGGCCGAGAGCCTGTCTGGAAGTCCGTCTCGCTCTGGTCCCTGCCCGGACCCTCGGCGTCCCCGGGCCTCTAGCGCTCGTTCCCCGGCTGGCGGCGGACAGCTTTTCTCGCCCACTTCCGGAGGCGCCGCGCTCGCTAGTCTCGCGAGAGCGTGGGCGCAGCGGGCCAGGTCGCTCAGGCGGCTGCTGTCCAGGCAACCGGCCACTCGCTCTTCTGTCGCCGCGGGACAGGCGCGTCGGCTGCCCTGTTCCCCTCTTTTCACAGCCTGGGCGCTGTTGAGCCCTAAATGCTGCGGCGGAAGGCCGCGAGCTGGCCTGAGCCGCACTGCACGGTCGTTTCTTGGCGCGGCTGGATGGTGGGGGCAAGCGACCTAGCTTCCTGGGCCGCTTCTGCCACGTGTTTTGTGTCCTCGTTATTTATATTTATATTTGTATATATATAGTTTTTGCATGGCCTAAGCGTACTTGGCCTAAGTTGTCTGAGCCTTGATTTCCCCGTGTCCCAGATGAGGGGCCTGGCTCCAGCCAGCCTCGATCACGTGCCCACCACCTCCGGGCCTGACACCGGGCCATCTCCCTAATGCAGCCACGGAAGGACTGGGAAGCCGAGGGGCAGCCAGGTTAACGACCCACCAGCCTGCACACCTTCGGGGATCCCAGTGTGTGCCCCGAAGGTCGGAGATCCTGTGAAGTCTAGGATCTCTGCTGCCTGTAGCTGCACGTATTTTAGGCCAGAAGCTCAGGATGTGGCCCAGATGCCTACGGAGATTTTAGGGAATCCAAAGGGAAAAGGAAACCCATCTTCCAGAATCTGAGGGCACCCGAGGCTTATGAGAGAATGGACCAAAGGTTCGGAGTGCGGAGCAGACTCCTGCTTTGTTTATCGTGAAACTACTGGAGGCTAAAAACTAAAGGTTCTGAAATGTTTGTTTCGGTAGGTTTCTGAGAATGACTGGTTGCCAGTGGCGCAAGACTGAGTTTGGGGAACCACAGCTCATTTATTCATCCAGCTAATACTGAGAACCTAGGCTTCGCCAGACACCTAGGTGCTGGGGACAGAGCAGGGAGACAAAGTCGCGGCCTTCATGGATCTCCTACATTTTATTGGTGGTAGGCAGGTAAACAAATTAATAAGTAAATTGTATGGGATAGTAAGGGGTTGTGAGAAAGCAGAGAAGGGAAGTGTGGAAGAGGAGGGTTTGCATTCCAAATACGAATACAACAGTCAGGAAAGGACTTACTGGTGAGCTGACATTTTATCCCAAACAGAGAAAGAAGAAAGAGGATATCCAGGGTGGAGGGTTACAGACACAGGTACCAGAAGTGTGAAGGCTGGGAGGGAGGAACAGATGTGGTGAGTTGATGGTGGATTCAGCTGTAGCTGAGTGAAGGAGAGAGTGGTAAGAAACTAGGAGAGACAGATGGGGTGGGTGGCCAGACCTTGTAGGGCTTTTTAGGCCCTTCTGAGGGCTTGTCCTTTTACTCTGGAATAAAGAGACATTGGAGGGTTTTGAACAGGGAAGTGGCATAACTGGATTGCCCTTTTATATTTTAATTTTTAAAAAGATTTTATTTATTTTTAGAGGGGGGGGAGGGAAGGAGAGAAACATCAGCGTCTGGTTGCCTCTTGAGCGCCCCCTACTGGGACCTGGCCCGCAACCCAGGCATGTGCCCTGACTGGGAATCAAACTGGCAACCCTTCGGTTTGCAGGCCCATGCTCAATCCACTGAGCTACACCAGCCAGGGCTGGACTGCACTTTTACAGGGATCTTTGCAACTTTTGGGAGAATAGCTAAATAAACTGTGGGGTATGGTATGGAAGGAAACAAGGAGACCAGTTGGGAAGCTATTTCAAATACGCATGCAAGAAGGGTGTGTGTGTGTGTGTGTGTGTGTGTGTGTGTGTGGAAAGCAGGTATTGCCCTCGGAGGCGGTGAGGAGTTGTTGAATTGTGGATCTCTTTCGAAGGCAGAGCCTACACAATTGGCTGCTGACGGAGAGGAAGAAATCAAGGGTGACTCCAGTGTTTTCCGCCTGAGCAATCAGAACATTACTGTCCCTATGGAAACAGAATGTGCCGCATAGGTAGTTAAAAATGTTCGAGTTGCCATATCAAAAAAGGTGAAAAGAAACAGGCAAAATTCATTTTAATAATATATTTTACTTAACTTGGTGTATCTAAAATATTATTTCAACATACAAGCAATATAAAAAGTTATTAATGAGATACTTTAGATTCTTTTTTCACACTAAGTCTTTGAGATGTGACATGTATTTGATGCTTCCACTTGTCTCGGTTCCAATAGCTACATTTCGGGGGGCTCGTGGCTACAAGGTGGATGGTGCAGAGGAAGCTGCCACTGAGTGAGGGAGGAAGAAAATGGAGGGTGAAAATCAGGAGTTTGGTTGTAGACGGTCATCCATCCGAGTGGAGGTATTGAGTGATATCACTTGCAGTTCTGGTCTCTGAAGTAGTGCTTTTCAAATTGTGAGTTGTAACCCACTGGGGGTTGAAAAAAATCATCTTACTAGTTGCAACCAACACTTTTCAAAATAAAACCAGAAAGATCTGAATCCATTGCGCCTCGTAGAGTATTATTTCACAAAGCTTCTGTTTCTATGACTTATGTTTTGATGGGTCGTGTATTCCTGCTGGGGGTCGTGGTTAAAAGCAAGTTTGAGAGCCCTGCTCTAGAGTGAATGCTGCGTACCATTCAAATTCCTGATTCCTGACTCGGAAATGGTGCCTGGGTTTGCGTCCCAGCTCTGCCACTCGCTGGCTGTGAAGCTTCGGAAGACGCTCTGCCTCTTTGTGCTCTGGTTTTTCCATCCGTAGTAGGTACCGACATTGGAGCAGAGTGGGCCCCTGACCACGGTTGACATTTCCGTCTGTCTGCAGGCTCGCCTTCCCATACCACCTTGCACTTCCAGCCCGGCCCAC
>PVJI01016370.1:0-38441 GCA_004026765.1 Micronycteris hirsuta
AGGGTGGCAGCTGAAAGGGCACCACTGGTATACAGGAAGAAACTGAAGTGTCTGGCATCGTGGTGAGCAGAAGCCATTGTCCCTTTGATGAGCTCTCCCCCAACAGAGCCAGTAGGCTGATGAAATAGCTGAGACTCCATCAAGCTAACACTGTGACCCACCTTGGAGATCCACAGAGGCTCTGACCCACCCAATTTATGGGCCAACCCAAGCTGCTTTTCCATGTGAATGGCTGCTCTTGGCTCCTAAATCCTATCAAACAAGCAACTGCTGGCTTCAATGAGCCCTAGTGGCAGCCAGATTAGAGTCACAGCTTGGCTTCACCTGGTATTCTCCAAGCCCAACATAAGTAGCAGCCATCTCAGATTGCTTTACAGCTCAGGCAGGGTGCCCCAAGCAAAACATAGGTGGGAGCCGACCTTGGTCTGCACCCACCCAGGAAACCCCAGGGCCAACCCACCCAGTGGACAGCTGTAGACCATGTAGGAGAACCACCACCCTGCCCCTTCACAGCTGATCCTCCACAGGAGCAGAGGGTGGTGGTAAATGGTCACAGCCAGTCCTTGCAGCCGACTGGCCTGGGTAAATCCCTCCCATTGATCTGCCAACAGGAACCAAGACTCAACTACAAGAGGAGGGTGTACTCAGCCCACACAAAGGGTGCACCTAGAGTACCCAGCTTGGGCAACAGGGGAGGCTGTGCCACTGGACCCTACAAGATGCCTACTACATTAGACCATACTACCAAGACTTGGAGTCATGACAGCTCTACCTAATACATAGAAACAAACACATGGAGGCTGCCAAAATGAGGAGACAAAGAAACAAGGCCCAAATGAAAGAACAGATCAAAACACCAGAAAAAGGGCTAAACAAAATAGAGATAAGCAGTCTAGCAGATGCAGAGTTCAAAACACTGGTTATAAGGATGCTCAAGAAACTTAGTGAGGACCTCAGCTGAAACGAATGATACAGTAATTGACATAAAGAACAATTTACAGCCCTGGCTGATGTAGCTCAGTGGATTGAGTGCGGGCTGGGAACCAGAGGGTCCCGGTTCAATTCCCGGTCGGGGCACATGCCTGGGTTGCGGGCCAGGTCCCCATGAGGGCCATGTGGGAGGCAACCATACATTGCTATTTCTCTCCCTCTCTTTCTCCCTCCCTTCCTCTCTCTATAAAAGTAAATAAATAAATAAAATCTTTTAAAAAAAGAACAATTTACAGGGAAATAACAGTAGAATGGATGAAGCCAAGAATCAAGTCAATGATTTGGAACATAAGGAACCAAAAAACAACCACGAAGAACAAAAGGAAGAAAAAAGAATAAAAAAAATGAGGATAGTATAACTCTAGGACAACTTTAAGAGGTTCAATGTTCTCCTCATAGGGATATCAGAAGGAGAAGAGAAAGAGCAAGAAATTGGAAATCTATCTGAAAAAAAATAAAAGAAAACTTTCCTAATTTGGTGAAGGAAACAGACATGCAAGACCAGGAAGCACAGAGAGTCTCAATTACAATGGATGCAAAGAGACCCACTCCAAGACACAACATTTTTAAAAAGCCAAAGGTTAAAGATAAAGAGAGACTCTTAAAAGCAAGAGAAAAGAAGTTAGTTACTGGAAGGTTGACAGATGGAGGGTGGAGGGAGAATGGGTGAAAAGGTAAGGGGATTAAGAAGTACAAATAGGTAGTTACAGAATAGCCATGGGGATGTAAAGTACAGTTAGGAAATAGAGTAGCCAAAAAACTTATATGCATGACCCATGGACATGAACAATGGTGGGGGGATTGTCTGAGAGAGTAGGCTGTGCTGAATGGAGGGGGGCCAAGGGTGAAAAATCAGGACAATTGTATAGCATATTCAATAAAATATAATTTTAAAAAAAATTTTTTAAATGGATCTGCCTTTTGATCCAGTGATCCCACTTCTGGGAATAGATCTGAAGGAAGTCAAAATGGTAATTCAAAAGAACATAAGTACCCTGATGTTCATTGCAGTGTTATTCCAAGATATGGAAACAGCCCAAGTGTCCATCACTAGATAAGTGGGTAAAACATCTATGAAATATTTACACAATGGAATATTACATGGACAGTAAAAAGAAGAAAATTTTACCTTTTGCAACAGTATGGATGGACCGGAGAACATTATGCTAAGTGAAATATGCCAGTCAGAGGAAGAAAAATACCGTAGGATTTCACTCATATGTGGAATCTAATGGGCAAGCTGAACTAACAAGGAAATTGGGGACAGACTCATAGATGGAGAGCAGGATGACAGCTAGTAGGGGGTGAGGTGAGGGGGTAGAGGGATTGAGCAAAAAAGGAAAAAGGACTCATGGACTTGGACAACAGTGTGGTGATTGCTGGTGGAGGAGGGTATAAGGGGACTAACTGGTAATGGAAAAATACAATAAAGTTGAAATCTAAATCATTCAGTAGACTGAGTAAAGTAGATTGCCTAACCTAATGTAGGTGGGTCTCAGCCAATTAGTTGAAGGCTAGCGTAGAGCAAAAAGGGTGACTGTCACCCAAGTAAGAGAGGATTCTTCCAATGCCTTTGAGCTGGGACACCAGTTTTTTTGTTTTTGTTTTTGTTTTTTTCCTGCATTTGGACTAGAACTGAGACATTGGCTCTTGCTGGGTCTTGAGCCTACTGGCCTTTGGACTAGAACTACACCTTAGCTCTCCTAGGTCTTCAGCTTGCTGACTCACCCTACAGATCTTGGGACTAGTCAGCCTCCATAACGGTGCCAGCCTTATACCAATTCTTTATAATAAATAAGGAAATGTTTATTTCTTACATTTATTTATTATACACAGACACACACACAAGTGTAGGCAAAAGTAGGTTTACAGTTGTGAGTATGTGAAATAGTTTATTCTTGTAACATTATTAATTGTTATATTATTTTCCATGGAACAACTCTAAACCTATTTCTGCCTATATCAGCCTCCTTATTTTCCATCACAGACATTTTGCCTAATAAAAATCATGTGTGTTTAATCCCATATTGGAGTTTGTTTCACAGAGCAACTAGACTAAGACACTGTCTTATAAATTCTGCTTTTGACACAGCTCACACTCACTTATATCCTCTAAATTCGGGTCTAATTCCATCCCAGCCCCAACCCCTGGGTCCTCCCCTCTATGGGGATCCCCCACTGCCTACCAGGAAAGCACTGCAGCCTAAAGAACTCAACCCTAGAAGACTCTGTGCAGCATGATGAACTCAGCCCCTTGCTGATTGAATGAGGACCATGCACATGGCCCTGGAACAACTCTAGTGCCTACAGATAAGAACTTTTTCCTAAAAGAGAAGGTCTGAATTTTCCTACCAACACTCCCTGAGAACAAAGGAGGCTTCATGATAGCCTGTTTATTTTCCAAATCCCTTTCCCAAGCATCCTACATTGGGGAATGTATTTTTGGAGAAACTCAGACAAACTCTGCAGGTGAACCTTTCATTTCCAGCTTTGGCAATATCTAGCTGTGCCCCTGAGGCAAAGAAAGGGTGTAAGATACAACTTGATCAGGAATCAACTGGTTAATGTACAGTGATTAGAAATCAACAAATAGTAGCTGGGTATGGAAAGGAAAGTAGCGAACTTGTAATCAGAAGACCTAAACTAGGTTTAAGTCCTGGATTCTCAGCCATTTTCTGTGTGATCTTTGGCAGGTTACTAACCCCTCTGTGCAACCACCCACATCTCTAAAATGGAGCCAGGGATATGCCACTCAGAGAACGGTGTGATATCCAAACTGAACTCAGAAAAAACACTTTGTATTTGAAGTACTCAGATTGTCCCTTCCATTTTCTTTTTTTAATTTTTTTTATTGTTTTTCAAGTACAGTTGTCTCCATTTTCCCCCGCCATGCCCCTCTGTCCCACCAATCTCCACCTCCACCCTTGAACATACCCCTTTGGCTTTAGCCATGTGTCCTTTATACATGTTCCTTGATGGCCCTTCCCTTATTTCCCCCATTATCCCTCTTCCCCATCTCCTCTGGTTACTGTCAGTTTGTACTTTATTTCAATGACTCTGGTTATATTTTGCTTGTTTGTTTTGTTGATTAGGATCCACTTATAGGTGAGATCATATGGTATTTTTCTTTCACTGCCTGGCTTATTTCACTTAGCATAAGGCTTTCCAGCTCCATCCATGCTGTTGCGATGGGTAGGAGCTCCTTCTTTCTTTCTGCTGCGAAATATTCCATGTGTAAATATACCAGTGTTTTTTATCCACTCATTTACTGGTGGGCACTTAGGTTGCTTCCAGCACTTGGCTATTGTAATTATGCTGCTATGAACATTGGGGTGCATAGGTTCTTTTGAATTGGTGTTTCAGGGTTCTTAGGGTACAATCCCAGCAGTGGAACTGCCAGGTCGAAAAGCAGTTCCATTTTTAGTTTTCTGAGGAAATTCCTTACTGTTTTCTTCAGTGGCTGCACCAGTCTGCATTCCCACCAACAGTGTACTAGGGTTTCCTTTTCTCCACAACCTCTCCAGCACTTGTTGTTGATTTGTTAATGATGGTCATACTCACTGGTGTGAAATGGTATCTCACTGTGGTTTTAATTTGCATCTTTCTGATGGCTAGTGATGCTGAGCATTTTTTCATATGTCTCTGTATGTCCTCCTTGAAGGAGTGTCTGTTCAGGTCCTTTGCCCACTTTTTAATTGGGTTGTTTGTCTTCCTGGAGTGGAGTCATGTGAGTTCTTTATATATTTTGGAGATCAAACCCTTGTCCAAGGCATCATTTAAAAAAAATTTTTTTTAAGATTTTTTAAATTTATTTTTAGAGAGAGAGGAAGGGAAAGAGAAAGAGAATGAGAAAAACATCAGGGTGTGGTTGCCTCTCGCATGCCCCCCACTGGGGACATGGCCTACAAACCAGGTGTGTGCCCTTACTGGGAATCAAACCAGAGACCCTTTGATTCTCAGGCTGGTGCTCAACCCACTGAGCCATACCAGCCAGGGCTGACCCTTCCATTTTCAACCAAATGATTTGTTCAGCACATCAGAAGAATTTTTTCATAGTGATGTCAACAACATGGCTGAATATATGAGTGTATCAAATCATCATGTCTTATACATTGTGTTGTATACATTCCTCTGTGGAAACGATTCAGACGATTCAGGAGGCCACAGCTATGGGCAAATGGTGATTGGCAGCTTCATCACAATGTGTCCACTCATGCATCACGTCTCACGCAGAGTTTTTTGGTGAAACATCAAATTACCCAGGTACCTCAGACCCCTACCACCCAGATCTGGCACCCTGTGACTTCTGACTTTTCCAAAACTAAAATCACTTTTGAAAGGGAAAAGATTTAAGACCGTCAATGAGATTCAGGAAAATACACAGGACAGCTGATGGTGATTGGGAGAGCTGTGTGAGGTCCCAAGGTACCTAATTTGAAGGGTACTTAGGCATCATTGTCCTATGTATGATGTTTCTTTTGTCTTGTGTCTTCTTCAATAAATGTCTCTATTTTTCATATTACGTGGCTGGATACCTTCTGGACAGATCTTGTATCATCAACTAAAAATCATTAAATTGTACACTCACAATGGATGTACTTTAGTATGTACATTATACCTAAAAGTAACTGTCAGAAAAACAAATAGAAAGAATAATAATGACCTTCTCTTAACCCATCCTTACCAGGGCCTTTCAGAGCTATGTGATTCGGCCACTGCCTAAGTCTCCTAATATCATTGCTTACTACTCTTTCCCACTCACTCTCCTCTGGCCACAGTGCCCTCTGTCAGTCCCAAGCTTGTTCCTGTCTCAGGGCCTTTGCACTTGCTCTACCCTCTGCCTGGACATCTTTTTCCAGGTCATCACCTAGCTATTTGATTCCCATCAGGTCTCAACTCAGGTCTAGATGCCTTGATGTCACTCCCATTCTGTCACAATGCTGCCAGTGTTGGTTTATTTAGAGTACTTCCTACTCTAGAAAATCTTTATATATTAACTTATTTATTGTTTGCCTTCCCAACACTTACGTGAGTTCTATGACTTCAGGGATTGTGTCTGTTTTGTCACTCCTATGTCATGCACACTAGAATTGAACCTAGCACATAGTGACAGCTTAGTAGATGTTTGCTAAATGAATATCAAGAAAAAACATGAGTTTGACGTACACATAGCCAATATATCTTAAGCTCAGTTTCCTCATCTGTAATGTAAATATACTACAACTGCCTTCTAAGGGGTAATGTGAAAATTAAATCAGCTATTAATAGACTCAATAAATGCTAGCCATCTTTTCCCCCAAACTTTCCCCCTTCTTTCCTTTCTCCTTATGACTAAAAAATCACAACTAAACAAATTATCTTTTAGATTGACATCAGCAGCAAAAATTTCAGCATAATCAACCAACTGCCGATTAATATTGCTGATTAAACTTGCTGATGTGGATCCTGCTCATGCTCCCCGAGACAGCTGAGACATCATGACTGGCAGTAATGAGCAAGTTGGGTCCACCCCAACCTCAAACCCCAAGGCATGAACCTGACAAAGCCTTGTAAGCATCGGATTTCAACTGCCAGTGTATACACCTGGTTTAGTAAAATGACCTTTTCCCACGTTGCGAACAATCCCCTTTCACATGCAACAGAAGCTGAAGTTGCAAAGGACAGTTATAAGGCAGCAGAGAGAATAGCTTGCCTGTTGAATGCGTGCTACTTTCAAATCACAAGACCAGACACTCAGAAATAAGGCTGAACACCAGACCTCTGAGCCACCCCCTTTCATTATGCACATAGGAAAACTGAGGCCCAGAAAGGGTGAGTAGTTGAGAACAGGCACACAGCCAGTTTGCACCGGAGCCAGGAATAGACACAAGCTCTTCTGATTCCCTATGTATGCTTCTTTCTAATAATCTAGGCTAACTGCAGACATAGCCATTACTTTCGCTCAATCAGCATCCATTCTCCTTTGCTGGCAACAGAATTTGTTTTCTTTGGGACAGTAATCCTTCCTTCATTGTTCATCCCTGTAGTTTGGGTAGGACTGACACCATCCCCTGGCACTAAGGGTGAGCACATGACCCATCTTCTATTTTGATAGGCACAATAATTAGTTCAGAGATGGGCACATGACCCTTATGGTCCAATGAAAGTGAGCCCTAGGAGTTCCGTCAAAACTCTTAGCAGTAATAAGTTCTTTTTTCCCTAAGGTTATTAGGCTGGTAAGAGATAAGTCAGGAGCTACTGATGACACAGGAAATAGCTTGAGAATGAAGCCAACATGGATGAAAACAGAATTAAGAGCTAGAGATCAGAGAGATTCTGAAGTACATCATTTAAGGAGCTTGATCTACCCATACTTGAAGTTCAGGCCTATCTGTGGGCTTTAAAGTTGCATGGAACAAGAGCTGGTTATAACTGAAAGAGTTTGGCTAATATACCACCTCCCCTTTCATCCAATTTCATGCAATATAAAAGATATTATCTACTAACATTTACAAACAGCATTGATATAAAAGCCCTGCTATATTTAAAATGGATTTTTCCCATTCTTTTACTGTGGGACCTAGGAAGATTCCCTATACATTCTGGGCTTCAGCATTTTTGTCTCTCAAATGGAGCATATACAAAATATCCTACTCGCCTTGAGGGGCAATCAGACTGCTTTATCCAGGAAAATTACCAAAAAAAAGGACAAAACATTATTTTCCAAGAAATTCTGGTAAGTCCAAGAGCACATGAGCATAGGCTCTAGATTCAGGCTGATAAACTCAGGACAATTCCATCACCATCATTCTGGCCCTCAGTTTTCTCATCTGTAATAGGGAGACCCCAATAAACACTATGGCATTTGATGGCTGCAGAAAGTAACAAATATATAAAGTGCTTAGTACAATATCTAGCACCACATAAACACTGAAAATATGTTGTATGGTTGTTGTTGGTATTATTTATATTGTTGATCCTGTAATAAATGTTGCTAATATTTAACAAATGTCATTAATGTTATTACTGTTGAACTTTGTATTCTATTCCCAACTCCACTTCCTCCAGCCAATGAGAAATTCCATCCTACAATCCACCAGCCCCCTTAGCAGACCCAGCCAGATAATGTGTCAAGGAAATTACTTCTTCTCTAATCAGGACAACTTCAAGGGAAAAAAATAATAAAACACAAGTGGCCCCACTTCAACCGACATTCAGGAAAGTTTCCCCATTACTATAACACTTCTGCACATCAAATGTGAATTACACTAATTGCCCCCTAAGAATACAATGTTGAAACATTTGACTTACCCAGAACTAACTGTCTGTCAAAAAGATATTTTGCAGCCAAGAAACTAGCTTAATTGAACAGCTAATTTAACTGAAACCTTTTTTCCTTCTTATTTCATGCCTTCTTCCCTTGTTTCTGTCAAATTGTGAATGCTGGGCACTGCTTTCAAAAATAATTTATCTTGTTTTTATCCTATCGTAAAAGTAATATATGTTCATTATAGAAGCTGAAAAATTTCAAAAGTGCAAAGGGAAAAAATAAAAACAATTTCCTCTAGACTCACTGCTCAAAGAAACATGATCAAAACTTTAGCAAATTTCCTTCCCAATTGTTTTCTATAATAGACTTTTCTATATAGTTAACAAAAACATATATTCTATTCTGTAGCATGAACTTTTCACTTTATATTTTAAATGGAATGTTTCTACTTGCCATTCCAAGATCTTCAGAACATTTTTAGAAACAGCAGAATACTTCCAACTACAGTGTGCTTAACCTCCTACCTAATGTTGGACCTTCTGGTGGTTTATGAATAAATTTCTGCTTGTGTTTCAGATATATGTTCCTTAGGAAAGATTCTCTTCATTAGGAGACAATTCTCCACGTGTCTCTCACATTGCTGTGCATCTCATCAGCTTTTATTCCCGATTACCTTTGCGAGGTATCTGTATGAGCTAAGAGCACTGGAAGACAGAGATACAGAAGGCAGATTCATGTGCTCACCAGAGTTGTAAAGATGATGCCTCTCTCCAGGGCAAACGTTGGGCAATCCCTTTATGTAAAGACTGGGATTCCTCAGCTATGATGCAAACCCAATGTGTACACAGCATCCACCTGGGTCCACCTCCATGTCATTCCATGTCACCCTTGAAGGACTTGGGGGTCCAGGGGAACTGGTTCAAGCATGAAGCACATGCTTCCTGCTGAGTGACAAATCATAAAGTCCTTTGCCACTAACCCAGGAGTCTCATGTCTCCTGCCAGCATCCAGGAAACTGTGGCAGATAACTTGCTGACTTGCATGTAGGGTAATATCCCAGACCCTTCATAGTTCTTGACACTCTAGAAGTGAACTTGATGGGTAAAGGGCATGAACAATCACTAAGACTCTAAATACCTATTTCCAATTAGTGCTTCAAACTTAAATGTAAAACATTGCCTGAAATTTGTTTCATCTTCAGGAAGGAATATATTTGCCTGACTTGAGTTTCAGGTGGCCCTTCTTCTGGATCCCACGCCTACCTAAGCCATCATTTCTACCAAATGTCCTATAAGAAGTTATATTCCTCATTACTCAAGTCCCCCAGTAGTGATGACTTTCTTCTCTGGATTATTATTTAGTATAATAGAAAGTGGGCATGGGAGTCAACATGAATAGGAAAAAGGGGAATTCATTTAATTTCTACAAAATGCCAGCACAGTACAGAGGGCATTTAGATAACACAGTGTTACCAGTCAGCCTCGAACTATTCCAGAACCGTCAGTGAGGTTCTATTGCTCGCCGTCTGGAGGCATAACTCTGGAGACAGGAGTTTGGTGAAAAGGAAAGGGGTTGTTTATTTCTCTGTTAAGGGAATTGCCCTGGCTGGATGGGAGGTCCCATTGGGATTCTCTTGGTGGAGACATTGGGCCTCTTTATTTGCCTTATTCATAGCCAGCTGTCTCTCATCTGCAGTTAACAAGATGTTAAGGAGAGCCTATACATCTGCCCAGTTTGGATGATGAATGGCAAAAATGGAGGCAATACAATCTGCCATTCTCTGAGGATCCTCCTTATATGAGGGGTTGGAGTTCTTTCAATTCAGTAAGTCTGAGGTGGAGAATGGAGTATAGGCCAAATAGTAGCCAATGGGCTGGCCTTCCTGGCTTATTCCACCTATAAGATATTGCCTCAGAGGAAACTGACTTGCTCCAGATAGGAGGCTCTCTGGCCAAATTGGGTGCCCTGACAGGTCTTCAAGGAGGAGATCTGTCCCATGTCATACTGGGGTAGAGCCGTTGGCTCAGTGGGCCCAACTCCAAGAGAAGCTAACACTGATGTCTTCCTGCCACTAATCCTGCATCCCCTGGGTTCAGGACATTAACAAGACTTATTTCCTCATTTTTCTTTTCTTCCTGTGTCTTACTGTCAGGGATGTGTTTTGAGGCCATTTCCCTTCTCTGCACCATCAAGCGGTCCTTTGTCCCTGGGAAAACCCTATTGTGCAATGACAGAAATGCATTGACACAACAAATTTCATCCCATCTGCCTAACCACTGGCAATACTGTTTCAGTTGCATGATGGTACAGTTACTTAAACAACCATGCAAGGACCACCTCTCCCCACAATCCAAAACATACATAGGCCACACAGTATGACCACAAAAAATCAATACCTCCTTGGACATTGGATAATAGCAGTACATACTCCAGTCTGCCAAAATCCTACTCAGTGGGCTCCCTCCAGGAACCAACACAGAACAGCCCCTATTGGCCCGGATGTACAGGCCTAAAGCAGTGACCGAAAGAATGCAGGCAACCTATGAACATATAATCAAAACTTGAACCCACAACTCCATTGTCCCAAATGAGTGCTCACAAGCAAGCTTTCTACCAACCAACCTTGCAAACAGTGGCCCCGAAGCAATGGCCTCCCCAAAGCTTGGCCAGTCCTCACCCAGAACCTTTCTAGACAGGTTTCCTTTTCACCTGCCAGGCATGTTTAGGTGGCCAATGCCTTGAAGAGGCATGTGGAGAAATTCTCAGAGACTGGGGAACTCTATAGTGTCACTCTCCCACTCCTGAGGTGGGGGAGGTTGAGCTTCCACAAGCAATTTACCATCTCGCTGCAATTGCCATTATGGCTGGACTAGATGGTTGAGTAGGTGAGTTATGGGGTGGTCTATTGGCTTCATTCTGAAACTGGTTTTCTTTTCTGCTTTAATGGTTTGGACAGAAAAGAATACAACAAGGTTGCCAGCCTGTCCAGCAATGCCATCCTTTGGACATTGCACATGCCACTTTCGGGAGACAACCAACTGACCTGGACTTTGCAAGATTCTTCTCCCCCACATTAAGACTCCCCTCCACTCCTGAACCCCTTTTGTTAGGGAACTCTGGACAAGGAGACAGGACTACACTCTTGGCCAGCCGGAAGTAGCTACAGAAGGATGACACCTTTGTCCATTTGCCCTTATAAGATTATAAGTGCCCAGAATGTTAAAAGGGGGGAGTTGTAATAGAGGATCGCACCCTCAGAAATGGGGCAGGGGGGTGGGCAAGATGCACATGTGTGCATAGCCCATGTGCTGGACCAGACAAGGTCTTCTGGGGGAGATCATTCAAAAGGACTGTGCAGAAACACAACTTCCTCTTTTTAATCTCCCCTCCTTCCCAGCCACTGGGGGCTGAAGGCCCTGAGCCCCAAATATTAGGGCTGATAAGAAGGGAGAGGAGGAGGCTCAAGCCTTTCAGTGGCAGACCCCATGCCCTCCCCCAACACAGACCTGGCAACAGTCACTAGCGTAGGCCTGTAGATAGCAGGCCCCCTGTAACAGCCCTCCCCTCTGTGGACCCGTCAGCAGAGCATGGGCCTGTCAGACTAAAATATTAGTTTCTGGGAATTTTCAGTTATTGAATCTATATAGAAGTTGTAAGGACAAATGTTTAAATAACCTTTTTTTTTTTACATGATTGTCAAATAAAAGATTCCTTTCTTTTCCAGCAAACTCTGTCTTTGGAGTTTTGCCTGGTAGGCAGCAAGCAGTAGGACCACCCCTATTGGTTGGGTTCAGTAACAATAGGAAGCATCCATTATTTTTATCTGCCTCTGCTCTAAGAAGATGTAATTGGACCTGCACTTTAGCCCCAGACTAGGTCACATACATGACCATTTGACCTAAGCCAAGCCAATCAGAATCCTTGCTTGGGATTTTTCCCTTTGTAGTCACATGAGAAGGTCTCTTCCATTCTGAAACAAGGAATGTTGTTGAAGCCATGGTTCTAGGCAAGCATGGAAAAACAAAACCACCACAGTAAAAACAGATATAAGAGACATGGGAAATGGTTCACTGCATGATTCCAGTTGCTCCTCTTGTTCAATTGCACTCCTACCCCTCCTGGACTTAGTTATTGGAGTCAATAAATTCCCCTTTTAGTGCCTAAATCACTTCCAATTGAGTTTCTGTCCTTTGCAATCAAAATAATCCTATTAATAGTAACTAGCATTCTGTAAGTGTTTAATGAGTTATGGCCACTAATGTACCTAATCCTCTCTATAATGTGGGAAGTAAGGTACTTTTTTAACCCCTAATTTCCAAAAGAGAAAACTGAGGTTTAGTGAATTGAAATGACTTGCCCACAGTCACTCAGCTAATAAGAGGCAGAGTAAACATTTAAACCCAGAGTCACCGCTTCACTATTATGCTATAAAAAAAGATATATTATCTTTTTTCACAGTGCTGGGGAAGATGAAGAATTTGGAGTTGAAGGAAGAGAAAGAGCTAAGATGAGCACTAATCAGTTCCTCCTTCACAAGGCGAAGGCTGTTGGGGGGGCATTGATCCTGCTCAAGGCCAGCCATATCTCAACATAAACTGCAGCAGGGTAGTGCTCTCTGCAGCTATCCATGGTCTTATGAACTGAATTGTGCCCTGCCCCCCAATCCACCATGTGTTGAAGCCCTAATCCCCAATGTGACTGTATTTGGAGATAAGGCATTTAAAGATGTTATTAAATTAAAATAAAACTCTTAGGGTAGAACCTAATCCAACCAACTGCTGTCCTTATAAGAAGATGAGGTTAGGACACACAAAAAGAGATAGCAGGGGATCAGATGCACAGAGAAAAGACCATGTGAGAACACAGCAGGAAGGCAGTTACCTGCAAGCCAAGGAGAGAGGCCTCAGAAGAGATTAAACATGCCAGCCCCTTGATCTTGGACTTCCAAACTCCATAACTGTGAGAAAGCTTATTTCTGTTGTTTAAGCACCCAGTCTGTGATATTTGTTATGGCCCTAGCAAACTAATATACACAGTAACTTATGTCAGTCCCTGGCACATAGTAGGTGCACTCACACACACAAAGACTGTGAAAATGAAATCAGTGGACACTGCTACCATGCTGATAGCAGTTCATGCATAATTGGTGTTTACTCGAAGAATCTGGTTTGTTTTCCTCCTATCTGGCCCTTCACACCTGCTGGGGAAACACTCGGCGTGAACAACTTGCTGCTCTAACAATCCACATCTGACAGTCACAAGAAGCTTCCAAATTAAATACAGACAGGGTGTTTGTCACCTGGTACCCTATCTGTATTTTCATGGGAACTCAGTGACCACTTCCTACATTGGTAATTGCTTGTATTCAACACGAGTGAGGCATTGCTTCATTAACAAAACCCCTGAATGGCAGTAACTTAAAACAAAACCCCTGAATTGCAGTAACTTAAAACAACACAATGCTATTTCTTTTTTTTTTAAGATTTTATTTACTTATTTATTTTTTAGAGAGAGGGGAAGGGAGAGAGAAAGAGAGGGAGAGAAACAGCAATGTATGGTTGCCTCTCACACGGCCCTCACTGGGGACCTGGCCTGCAACCCAGGCATGTGCCCTGACTGGGAATCAAACCGGGACCCTTTGGTTTCCAGCCTGTGCTCAATCCACTAAGCTACACCAACCAGGGCCACAATGCTATTTCTTATTCACACTGGATGTCCATTACAGGTCAGATGGAGCCTCTGCCCAGTGTCAACCTCACTCCCAGACCCAGGCATAGAAAGCAGCCACTACCTATAATGTTGCCAGCATCGGAAGCAGAGAAAAGAGTGTGGCAGCTCCATCCTGGCCCTTAAAACTTCCACCTGAAAATGACAACCATCACTTCTGTGCCAGCATCATTGGCCAAAGCAAGTCCGTGGTCATGTCTAACTTTGGTGGGGAGTAGGGGATCCTACATTTACCCAGAAGACAGAGAACTGGAAATACTTGGTGAACAGCATTAATGACTAACCTGAGGCATAAAAGACTTTATCACATTTTATTCCCATCTGGTTATCTAGATACCTTAATATCTGACTCTCCATCACAGAGGTGGGGAGGGGAGACACACAACTTACTGATAGTTGTCCAGAAAAACTTATTAAAAAGTCTAGGTTGAAGTATTTTCCTTCAAAATGTTTCCCATTTGTCAGACCTTGTTGGTCCAGCGTATAATTCTGTTAAGACCTCTCCAAACCCAGCCAAGATTTATCTATCCATGATCCCAAACCACTCATTCAGATGAAAAATGATTCTAGAAATACCTGCAGGCTCATTGCCTTGAGCATGACCCATCCCGACCCTGCAGCATTCCCCTGGCCAGGGCAAAATGTGCTGAACCCTGAAGACAGACGATGCCAGTGCCAAACCTAATGGATCACAGAAGACAGAAGCTGCCCCCTAAAATATCATTACTAATAGTTATCAAACACTCTATGTCCGGCAAGTTAGATCACTATACTCTTATTCAGTTGTTCCATCAACAATTCACTGAATTAATACAGTATTGGAGTTACAAGCAGAGCTCTGGAGAAAAGGGTTCTCACATCCCTACTTCCCTGCTTATCAGCTTTACGACTTCTCAGTGTCTCAGTCTCCCCATCTAGAGAAATGAGGGTCATAACTAATAGTGATCTACTTCACTGGGTTGAAGGGATTAAATGAGTATACACACACACACACACATATATATATACTCAGTGTATATATGTATATATATAAAGCATTGCTATCTCCTTACAAAGTGCTGTGTACAATAAATACTTGTTATTATTATCATGATGTGCCAGGCACTGGTCTAGCTGATGGAGAAGACAGCAATGGAGAGAAGAGTGAAGGCCTCTGTCCTTATGGAGCTTATATTCTAGAGAAGGAGAGACTTTATTAGCAAGCAACCCCTGACTCAGCCATGCCTGAAGCTAATTCTACATCCTTAAACTTTCCAGTTTCCTGAAGCATTATGCTCTTTTTCTTTTTCAGTTTTCTTAAGTATCAGGGCCAGTTTGAGCTGCGTTTCTCTCCCTTGTAAACACAAGTATCTTGACTAATATGAGACCCCAAAGCCTAAGCTCCTTCTACTCCCGCAGCCTCTGTTCAGCTGAGAGTCTGTCCGTTTGCACCTAACACCTCCCTGAGGGTCTCTTTAGTTTGCACCTAACACCGTCAGTGCATCAAACCTGTTCAACCACCTGGTGAGGCCCTTGAATATGCAAACCAGTCTCTAAGTAGAGATAGAAACTATAAACAGTCAATTATAAGGAGCATGAAATGGAAGCATGATGTGGATCATTACACAAGAGAGCAATAAAATCTGTTCTGGTGCCTGCAAGTTTTATGCAAACATGACTGTGTTTAAATTTTTTTATAAAGAATAATTTATGAAGTAAATTAGATTTTCTCATGTTTTACCTAATTAATCCGGTCCTTAACATAAGAAAGATAACTTCTTAATTGCCAGCTAATGTTATCAATACAATGCATTTGTCTCACTCCTTCGAGGCCCCTCCGCATCGCGGAGGACATCTGCCACCCCGACAGGCAGAGAGAAGGGCGGGCGTGAGGGGCGTGGCTGTTGGTGAAACACGCAGGCTCTGGCGTCTGACAGGCTTAGATTGCAATCTTGGCTCCATCACTTCTTAATTGTAGCCTTAGTTTGGGCTCCACCAGAAACAGACCCTGAGACGAGAATCCAGTCAGTACAAGTAATTTATTTGGGAGGTGAATGAAACATGGCAGAGGAAGTGAGCCAGGTGAGGAAAGGCAGCCGACAGAGAGCAAATTATCCAACAAGTCTCCACTTTGGACAACAGGGAGCTTAGTTCTGATGGGAAACCCTGGGAGACAGGGTGGAACGTATCCAGATGGGTGCTGGCAAACGATTAATGACGGACTTTCCAGGAAAAAATAATAATAAAGAGCCATGATTTGTCATTTTTGCCCATTTCTCTCATGCATATGCTCCCACTGTGGCTGATTTCAACCAACATGATGTTACTGAGCAAGGAGTTGAGGAAAGATACACACAACTGGCCCTTGCGCGCCAGGAGCCTGCCTCATAGTTATCTGACTCGTCCTAACCAAGCTGGGGTAGCCATCCACCACCACCCACCAGTCCCTGATCAAGGGACACTCCCTAGCAGAGCTGAGAATTCCCCTGTCACCTCCATGCTGGTGTACAGGTGGCCAAAGAAGGCTTACAACCACAGAAAGTCCTCAGGCAGAGAAACACAAATGCATTTGGTTGGGCCAGTAGACACTTCAAAGGTAAAGATTAGGAGGTATGGCTGGAGCGCTGAAAACATTTGCTGCCTTGTGTAACCGTGACAGTGCTGTTTCACCTCCCTGTGCCCCAGTATTTCATCTGTAAACTGAAGAATCCCTAAATCATTCGACAAATATTTACAGAGCACGTACTATGTAGCAGGCACTATTGAGATCACTGGGGATATGATAGGATTGAGCAATACCCACAAACACACTGCTGTAGGGCTTCCATTGCAGTCGGAGCAACAGCCTCTAACCATGCAAACCATGAAGTAACAAATGCCATTTCAGAGATGCTAGAGAGAGTGATGTGAGGGAGATGAACTTGGAGGAAGCGGTATGAATGAAAAAACCTTCTGCAAGGGCAACCCGTAGGGCGACAGCTACCAGATGAGAATGAGCATGTCGTGATCTGGGCAACAGCATTCCAGGCAGAGGGAACTGTAAAAGCAAAAGCCTTGAGGTGGGAAAGCTTGGCTCATGCTCAAAAGAGAATGGAGACCAGTGTGGCTGGATCAGAGTGACTCAGTCAGGAGGCAACAGGGGACAAGATCACAGCTGGAAGAGAAATCAGTGTACACAGCACCTGGTCTGCCTTCATAAGGGCTTTGGATAGTAGCACAATCTCAAACATTTGTTATCGGGATGAAATGAGTTCCTGTGTGCTTAACAGGCATGATGCATTCCATCAACCCAGGAAGCAGTCACATCTCATTTTTCCAATTAGTTTCATGCCTTCCCACTTTGCCGACAGGAGCAAGGAGTCCAGTATCTCCCTCTAGATTTCCTTTCCCATGGTCCAAAAATCCTGAAGGTTTAGTTCATCCAAAGGTCACTTCCAAACTCCAGGCAGAGAGAAACCAGAGAAGTTGACCCATTCACTGGCAGCCCGATTTTCATCTCCCCTCATCCCCAAGGCTGCCACAGGTGTTGCTGAAAGCCAGGCCAGTACAGGTGGGGTGCCTGCCTACTGCTGTGACAACACCCACACCTACACCGTCCTGTCCCTACAGGGACCCAATGATCCTTCTCCACACTCTAGCTCTCAGGTTCCAGCTCTTCGAACTTACATGCGAATACTCAGACCTTTCAACACACGTTCCCCTCTGTTGCTTTCGGGGGCCATCCTAATCTATTCTTAATCTAGTGTTAAACTGGGTCCATTTTATTTCCAGAGTTTTGTTTCCCCTCTCTGCCATTAGGCATTAGTTGGGAATATTCCCATCCATCCAAACAGATCTCAAAATCTCCTAAAGAAGAGACTGGGAGAAGAATGATTTTTTTTTTATTCCCCTCCGTCCTGCACCCTCCTCCCACCAGTTTTCCCTCCTCCCCTTAGTTCATGTCCATGGGTCATACATATAAGTTCTTCACCTTCTCCATTTCCTATACTATTCTTAACCTCCCCCTGTCTATTTTGTACCTACACTTATGCTTCTTATTCCCGGTATCTTTTCCTCCATTCTCCCTCCACCCCGCCCCCCACTGATAACCCTCCATGTGATCTCCATTTCTGTGATTCTGTTCCTATTCTAATTTTTTGCTTAGTTTGTTTTTGTTTTTGTTTTTTTAGGTTCGGTTGTTGATAGTTCTGAGTTTATTGTCATTTTGTAACGGTTGATTTTAATGACTATATTTATTAAGCTCTCATTCCATGCTTGACCCTATGCTGAGTAATATAAATACATATATATATTCTTTTAATCATTGCCATATCATCCCATTTTATATACGTGAGCACTGGGATACAGGAAGATTAAAATTGTTGCCCAAGATCACATGCAAACAAGTAGCAGAAGCATGATTTGAAACTAAGCAGTCCAACAAAAGAGTCTAAGCCTTTAAGCACTATGCTATATAGTCTCACTGACCTGCTTCCTACTAGAATATTATCTTTGTTCCTTAGACAACCTGATGCACCTTCTCCCTGGAAATACCTTTGGGCACCAGAAATCTTGAAATGGCAGGCTTGCTCAGATCAGAAGACTTTTGTTGCACCCTACTCCCAGAACAACTTCCAAAACAAAGAGGGTCAATGCAAGTGATTGACCAAGAGTGAGGGACTGCCCCTCCCAGGGTTAGCTAATTCCTAGGTAGCAAACAGCATGCCTTCCAGCATGTCTCTGCTACGCAAGCCAACCAATTCCCAGTCCACATGCCCCCCCATCCAGCTCCTTTCGTCAGGCTCCTACAATCTCGGACACTGTCTATCTGCCCTTAACCACACCAGGGCCAGGTACCAGACAATGAGGGACCACCCCTATACCTTAGAGCTTTCCAGGATTATGCAATCTCGTCCTATGCTTGCCCAGTGTACCTACCCTGCCTCACCCATGAAAACCACAGCAAAGGCTCAGGCCCAGCTTTCCTTTTGCTCTTTCTGCATCCTGACTGATGCGGTTGCTTCCCCACATGGCCCTGCATGGCCTGGCACATCCCTTCCTCTTGGGAACTGTAAGTGACAACCTATCTTGTCAATGGTGATGGTCTACTAATCTGTTGGCCTCACCAAACCTGAATAAAACCAAAACCCTAGGTATATCTTTAAAAAGATATTATCACAGTGCCAGCTTATGGCATTATTTGCTTCTGAGTAGCTAAGAGTGCCTAAATAAAGGAGATAAGATGGTTCTCTGAAGAAGTGCTCTTCTGTGTGGCATCAAAAGATCACAATTCTTATCTAACTGCCATTCACGGGTTAGATCATCTTGGGCACGTCCTTTAATCTTTCCAGGCCATAGTCCCTTCTTTCCAGTAGGGGGATAACAGTGTTTGCTCTACCTGCCCCACAGAGCTTTTTGAGAACCGAGTGAAATCAAGATGTAAAAGCTCTTTGTAAACTTTGAAACACCACCAGGAGTAAACATTCACTAGGCATGAGCTGCAAGGAGGCAGTACAGCATATGGTTAAGACCTGAAGCTTTTTAATCAGATTACTTGGGTTTCATTGTAAAACTTCTCTAAGCCTCAGTTTCCCCACCTATAAAATGGGTATAATAATAATAATACCTTCCTCACATAGTTGATTTGTGGATAGCATAAGGTGACCTTAGAGAACTCTATCAGGTATCTGTTGGCTACTTCAAACTCAGCTTTACCAAACATGAATGTATCCTGCTTCCCAAATAATTTTACTCCTATATCTGGGCTTCCTTTCTCAGTGAACATCAGCACCATTTACCTAGAAACCCCAGTTAAGAGCCTGAACATCATCTTTGAGTCCTTCTCCTTTACACCTCACATTCAACAAATTGTCATGTTCTCTTTAATCTACCTCTTAAACCATAAACTTACTTTGGGAATCATCATTTCTCATGTGGACTTGTCTTCATGATCAAGTACAACATCTGCAGATCCAGCCATTGCATCTCAATCCCAGGCCAGCAATGGGAGAAGTGAAGTAAGAAAGGTACACCTCTCCCTCTGAGAAAATTTCCATGTTACCTTTCTCTTTGCATTTCATTGACCAAAACTAAATCACACAACCATAGCAAGTTGCATGATAGATTGGAAACTGAGTCCAGGTCTCCCAATTAAAATTAGGTTTTGGCTTCTTTTTTCTTGAAAAACTGAGTCCTAAAGTCATTAGATGGAATTGAGCAAGGTAAGCATCCATGACAGGGAGCAGAGGCCAGTGCGAGGTATTGAAGCCTGAGATGGGTGTATAATCTGAATCTAATCAGAGAGAAAATATGAATCATAACCCAAAATAAGAGAAGTTATACAAAATAAATGGCCTGTATTCTTTAAAAGTATCAAGGTCAAGAAAGTAAAAAGGAGCCTGAGGAGCCCTTCTAAAATAAGATATGGCAACTCAATGCTATGCAGGTTCCTAGACTGGATCCTTGATAAAAAGTGTCATTGGGATGGATAGTCAGCAAAACTTGGATGGGGTCTGTGGATTAGATGGTGGTAATATGTTAATGTTAATTTCCTGGTTTTGATGAGCATATTATGATTATGTAAGAAAAATACACACAAAAGTATTGGGATGAACATCATATCAGAAACCTATTCACAAATGATGTAGGGAGAAAGAAGTTATTTGTACTGCAGCTGTGACTTTTCTCTAAGTTTGAAATCCTTTTATAATAAAAAGGAAAAAACATGGGGTTTTATTTCAGAAGGAAAAACAGACTATGGATGTTCATATATACAAATAGCAGAATCCACCCTAGGTGGCACTTAAATAACATACCAGAGAAAATCATTCCAAGGAAGTAATATTTAAAGCCAGAGCCAAAGATGAAAAAGAAAAAGAAGAAGAAGAATCCAAGTATGTGAAGAGCAGGGTGACAAGCTTTTCAGGCAGAGGGAACAGCAAGTACAAAGTAGCTGAACTTGTTTTCACAGGTATAACCCTTGCATTGTGGCTGTAAATAAATAAATAGCAATATGGTTGAAAATAAGAAACTGTCATTGCTTCAGAAACATGAGCAAGCACCACTGTGAGAAGGAGCTTGTGTCAGTCAGCTATGGCCGCAATAGTGCTGTGAAACAAAAAACCACAAATTCTTAGCAAGCATTTTATTTCTCATTCATGCTTTTTTGGGGTGGCTGGTGCAACTCTGCTGGGCAGCAGGTCTGCTGCCATGCTGGAGTGACTGCTGCATATTTCTCACTCTTCTAGGACCAGTGACTAAGGCATGTTGTTCTCATGGAAAAGGCAGAAGCACAAGAGGGCAAGCCTTCTCACACAAGCATATATCAAGCTTCTGCTAGTTAGGTCCTCTCACATCCCATTGGCCAAAGAAAGTCACATGGTCAACCAACCAGTGAAAGTGTGGGGAAGCACACTACACTCTCCAGGAAGGCACATGAAGACACGGCCTTGCTGAACATCAATGAGGTAAAAAGGGAGAGAACGAATATTTACTGAACAATAAATAATCTAACTACCATAAAGTTCAAACACTTCACACACAAAAAAAGCCACCATTAAAAATAGCTTCTTTCTAAACTATTTTATAGGGAAGTGAGAAGGTAGAATAAATGACAAGGTCTTTTAAAGAATTTCGTGTACCCTAGACACACTTACTTTTGGAGGCCTCATCAGAGAGTATTTCAAACATATTACAAGTTTGCCTACATTCTACATTAAATGGATTTTTGCTATCAAATATTTTAGAGAAAATTTCTAAATTTTTCTTCTGAAATTATTCAACAACAAGTGACTTATTTAAATTTTGATTGGATGTGATTTCTTGGCAATTTGCATACTCAGAAGCTCTTGAAACTGGGAAATTCTAATCTACCAGCATTTGCAGATGTAATAAAATCTCTATGAACACTAAATTTAACAATTAGTAATATTGACAAAGTAGCACAGTTTGTAGGCATTTTTTAAAATATTCATTAATGTCAATTTTGCTGTTTTCTTTTTGCCTTTTAGAGCCAATAATTTTCCCCCAGGCATTTTGTAAACCCTTAGACTCTTGAAAAACTCAGATCCAGAATGACTCTGTGCCCAATGAATTAAAAACATATTTTGCCTGGAATCAAAATTAATTGGGATTGGCCATGAAATGGGTACCTTTGAACGCCAACCTCCTTGCCACAGAAAAAATGACAGCAGCTAAATGCAATTGAACCAAACCCATTTTGAAGACTCTCTGCCTATAAAGAAGGGTGAATGGTTTGTGTTTGCTGATCTTCAGAGCCCTTCATTTTATTCACAATGCCATTCACACTGTATCCACTCCATCTGTAAGGCAAATAAAAATGTCATTTTCCAATCTCGGCTCATTTCATCTTGTATGAAGTCTCCTTCCCAACGCCTTGCTATCATTTCCCTGCTGTGATTTTAGAAAAACAACAGGTAATAAAAGTTGGCCTACCAGTTGGTCCCCTAAGGACCAAGATGTGATTGAAGGAGCAATAACATACGCCAATGCCCCAACAAAGTTTCTCGATAATGTAACAGAGCTAGAGTTCATGGTGGCAAAACTAGCTTCACTGATAAGTATCAGCACCATAAACTACTCGTATTCAATTAGCTATATCATTTGTATGGACAAAAATGTAGCTCTCTGCCCCTTCGGGTGACTTAGCAACATAGAGATAATCACCAACCATAGATGAGATTCTGGAAAAGTAATAAATGCTAATCTCTATTGCTGCCCTTTCTCAAGCTCCTGCTCTGTGCCAAGCACTTAACACATGTAACCGGATTGGTACAAGTTTCCAATGAGATCACAATTATGTTTAACACCTGGTACATGTTAGCCACTCAAGAAATACTTGTTGGGTGAAGATATGAGTCAGTGCCTTCAAGAACCTACATTCCAGTTTATCAGATCCTTGGCCCTGCCTTTGAGGTTCCTACATAAGCCCCCCAATATGTCTTGGGGAGTGCCTAGGGGATGTCTCACATCAACTGCTCCATCCGTCCATGCCTCTGTTGCTCTGTTGCACCACTGCCTGTCCCCTCATCTCATCATAATCATTCCTTCCAAAGGCCACTGTTCACAACTGTATCAGTTCCTCTGCAGTTATGGGACCCCCTGCCTCTTGGCACAAGGCCAGGACTATCACACCAAGCCCACAGGAGGGAGATAATCGCCGTCCTGAATGCTTGCTATTCACAGTACATTTGCTTTTTGAAAAAATCAGGTTACAATGCTGTATAAATAAAACACACACAGAAACACGATTTTTTTAAAGAATCAGAAATATATGCACCAAATGTTAATATGGCTATCTCTAAGTGATGGAATACTGATTTTATTTTCTTTTTTGATTATTTTTTTTCTGTACTTCCCAAATGTATATTTCAAGAACAAGTGTGCATTGTTTTGGAATAATAAATGTTTGGCTTATTTAAGGAGTGTTTTTGATAGCAGGTCAGGAACTTAGGAGGCAAGGACTGTTCTCCCTAAACCCTGTAAGGCCCTAAGGTAAGTTAGGCTACTCACTCAGCAGCACCCCTTTTACATGGGGCGAACAAGGGGGAAGAAACCACCTCACCAGCGACAGCTCTATTCACTAATAAAACTTTGTCCCCGAGTTAGAAGCCAGCCGAACCATGATGAGAAGGAAGCCCATCAGTTGACCCTGCACATGCTCACTTCCTTCACAAATCTTCCCTAACAGTCCATTACCAGGTGGCAGGAGCAACCCAGCTCCCCACACTATTTTCTATCTTCCAGCAACTTGTCTCTGGTCCTTCTTTCTTCAAGAGTAAGACTTTGTAATTTCGAGCAAACATCTTGACTGCACACATTCTTAAAACAGTAAGGCATCTATTCACTTACATAGCCAACAAATTATTTGATGAATGGCCACTATAGGTCAGTTGCTGTGTTAGGTGCTGGGAATGCCATAGGTAGCAACCCCCAGATTTTGCCCCTGTCCTCATGGAGTGTGCCCAGTAGAGGAATTAGACATTAATCAAATATATACAGTAACAAATATATTATCAGAAACCAGAATAAGTGGACATTTCAGAGAGCATGCCTGGGCTCTGAAAAATGAATACGTGTTAAATGGGTAAGTAATGTGGACGAAGGTATTTCTGCAGAAGGAGCAGCCTGTGCAAGGGCCCCATGGCCTTGCGTCAACCCCAAGGAGCAAAGAGAAGTGAGATATGAGGCTGGAGAGATGAGCAGGGTCCTGACCATGCAGGACTTTGTAAACCATGAGAAGAATTTTGCTCTTTATCCTAAAATCAACACAGAGCCATTGGAGGGTAGCAAGCCCTTGATTAACCAAAAACTTCAACTAGTTAGATCTGTCTCTACCTTTGCCTTTAAGAGAAAGGGAGCCTAGAATTCAAAACATGAGATGATGTGATTTCAGTTTAAAAGATTTCCAAGGTCTGTTTCAGGTCAGTACATCTTTGGACCCATCTCATACACTATATTAATTGTTCCTATTAATCATTCATCACATGCCAGGCATCATGATGGCATACACTTTATATACATTATCACATTTAATCCTCAGAATAATATTTAGGTCTTATCACTATCGCCATTTTACAGATGAAGAAACTGAGGTTCAGAGAGGTGAGTAGTAATATGTCCCAAATGGCATGGCTAGTAAGTGACAGAGCCAGGACTCAAACCCACATAATTCTCCTTCCCTTAAGCTATGCTGCTCCATCTGGGGTCCTGGAAAACAGAAGACAATTTTCAGAATTATGAGACTCAAGTCCTGCAAGCGCCTAAATCATCAAAGAAAGTCTGGGAAAAGGAGGAGATGTTTGCAGAAAGTCGCATCAGGAAAGAACGTTTTAGACAGGAGAACAGCATAGAGGAGTGAACCTACATGACACACCTGTAAGAACAGCAGCGAGGGGATCACAGAGGGAGAGAAGACACAGGGGGAGGTGGGCCAGGTTACAGCAGGTCCTGGGCATGCATTAAGTAAGTCACAGCGACGTGGGAATCAGGAGCGGTAAGGCAGCTACAAGACACACAATGATATAAAACCAGCACATGTCTTCAAGGTGCAGCCCACTTGCAGATCACAGCAAAGTGCTTTATCAAACCTGTGCCTGCACTTTGAGCTTCAAAATGGTGCAATGTAGTCAATCAACTTCAATTCGGGGAAGAGACAGACACAAAGGGAGAAAAACATCATCCTCTCTTTAATAAACATGTCCAGGGAAACGCATTGGCCAGCAATGTACTGTCCCCAAGGTCTAAGACTGCACATCAGCAGTGGCAGGGGGGACAATGGGACAAAAAGGGTAATAGCTGGAATAACAAGTAACACCTTCAACAAGCCAGAAGACTCATTTCTTCCTTTCCCTGTTGACTCTAGGCCCTGGAGAAATGCCATAGCAATTTATAGAAAGAACAGTTAAAGGTAGACAGTGCCTAGATATTACTTCTGCCAGTTCACTTTAGTGCATTTGGTAAACACTTTGCATTTGCAAGTTGACATAGTTTAATAATAACTGCCTATGTCAATGATGAATGCCATCGTGACAGTGCAAACACCCTTCTGGGCTTGCGGGCGTGCAGTGGGGGCTGAGCTCCTTGTCTCCTGTCCTTTCAGTTCTTGTTAATGATGATGATGATAATTCACATGTGTATGGCTTTGTGATTTCAGGGCGCCTTGGGCTTTCCAAGAGCTCTCGCCTACTTCATTGTTCCCTCCACAATGCACAGGATCTGGTTTGGCCCACTCTGGGAACCTGAAGTTTGACAGGGATCACTGAGTTCTAAGTAAGGCCATACAATTCAGGGATCTGTGTGAAACAGGAACCACAAATCATGATGCCTGCAGAGCACTGGCAGGTGACATAAATTTAAAAAAGAAGAAGAAATGATAAGCAACAGAGAATGGCGGGGTGTGGCAAACTGGAGTGCATGCACCATGGAAAGGCAGGACCGCTGCTTCTCATCTTGTACCCACCATTTCCATGTGAAAATACGAGCCCAGTGCTGCCAGAACTTCCAATGCACTAAGAGAAGTAAAAGGCCAGATGCTATGTAAATCTCCTGATTATTAAATGATTACAACTGGATTTTTTATTTAATTTTTTAAAGATTTTATTTATTTATTTTTAGAGAGAGGGGAAGGGAAGGAGAAAGAGAGGGAGAGAAGCATCAGTGTGTGGTTGCCTCTCACGCACCCCATACTGGGGACCTGGCCTGCAACCCAGGCATGTGCCCTGACTGGGAATTGAACCCATGACCCTTTGGTTTGCAGGCCAGTGCTCAATCCACTGAGCTACACCAGTCAGGGCTACAACTGGATTTTTTAATTAAAGAATGTATTTACTTAGAAGCAATCTGAATGTCAACAAAACAGCTACAACTTTTTTCTTTTTTGCTATTGTAGAATGGTATTCAGTTAAGAGAATAATTATTTCATATAAGCTGCATCAGAGACAACCAAAGATGAAAAAACTACTATCCCCAGAGACTTCTGGCAAGATGGAGGCATAGGTAGACACACTGTACCTCCTCACACAACCAAAAGAGGAAAAACAACAATTTAAATCAACAAAAACACCCAGATTTGACAGAAAATTGAACTAAGTGAAAGTCCATCAACCCAGGAGTTAAAGAAGACACATTCATCCAGACCGGTAAGCGGGGCGAAGCCGGGCGGTGAGCACGTGACAGCGGTTTGCGGAGTGGTCCTGGCAGCACTGCAACTGCCGGGAGGGACCCACGGCGGGCATGCCTGACCAAAAAGTGGCCAGCACCGACCCACCCAGACCCAGCGGAGCCGAGGTTGGTGGACCGGGCAGGTCCTCATTTGCCTGCAGATAAACTGGGAGGAAAAGCGGGAGCGGAGCAGACCGAGCAGCAACCCACCAACTTGGGGAAATAAAACCTCAAACACCGATTGAAAACACCTGTGGGGGTTGAGGCAGCACCGGGAGAAACTCCCAGCCTCACAGGAGAGTTTGTTGGGGAGACCCACAGGGACCTGGAACTGTGCAGGCCCACCTGCCGACCCTGGAGCCAGCACAGAAGGGCCCAACTTACTTGTGGGTAGCAGTGTAAGTGCGGAGAGCAGAGCAAGCGCCATTTTTCTCGCAGGACCCGCCCCCACAGGCTGCGTCATAACACAATGACGTGTTACCCCACCCTGGTGAACACCTAAGGCTCCGCCCCTTAAAGTAACAGGCACACTGAGAAAAAAAATGGCCCAAATGAAAGAACACATCAAAGTTCCAGAAAAAATACAACTAAGCGACAAAGAGATAGCCAAACTATCAGAAGCACAGTTCAAAACACTGGTAATCAGGATGCTCACAGGAATGGAAGAAAAATGGTCGCAATTTCTTGAAAAAGTGAAGGATAATACAAAGGAAATGAGGGGAACTCTGCAGGGAACCAATAGGGATGAGAAGGAAACTGGGACTCAATTCAATGGAGTGGAGCAGCAGAAAGAAATAAACATCCAACTAGAAAACAATGAAGAAACAAGAATTCAAAAAACTGAGGAGAGGCTTAGGAACCTCCAGGACATCTTTAAACATCCCAACATCCGAGTCATAGGGGTGCCAGAAGGAGAAGAGGAAGACCAAGGGATTGAAAACTTATTTGAACAAATAATGAAGGAGAACTTCCCTAAGCTGGTGAAGGAAATAGATTTTCAGGAAGTGCAGGAAGCTCAGAGAGTCCCAAAGAAGTTGGACCCAAAGAGGAACACACCAAGGCACATCATAATTACATTACCCAAGATTAAAAATAAGGAATCTTAGAAGCAGCAAGAGAAAAGGAGACAGTTACTTACAAAGGAATTCCCATAAGACTGTCAGCTGATTTCTCAAAAGAGACCTTGCAGGCAAGAAGGGGCTGGAGAGAAGTATTCCAAGTCATGAAAGGCAAGGACCTACATCCAAGAATACTCTAGCCAGCTAAACTCTCATTTAGAATGGAAGGGCAGATACAGTGCTTCTCAGATAAGGTCAAGTTCAAGTTCATCATCACCCAGCCTTTATTATATGAAATGTTAAATGTTAATGATTTATATAAGGCATAGAGGGATATCAACAGGGGAGCGGTAGGGGGAGAGACAGAGAAAAGGTACAGAGAATAAGTAGCATAAATGGTAGGTAGAAAACAGACAGGGGGAGGTTAAGAATAGTATAGGAAATGTATAAGACAAAAAACTTATGTGTATGACCCATGGACAAAAACTAAAGGGTGGGGAATGGGGGGGATATGGGGGCGGAGGGGAAGAAAGGGGGAAAAATGGGACAACTGTAATAGCATAATCAATAAAATATATTTTTTAAAAAACTGCTATCCCCAAATGTAACTAATTTGTGCTGTGCACCAACAAGAACCTGGTTTAAATTTCAACGGCAATTCACAACCCCCATACTGTACCAGGCAAAGTTAGTTGCTGTTGAAAATACCAGCAGGATAGGGTTCTCCGTGGACACATTCAGTAGTGTGTTAACTATACAAAAACAGACACTGTACAGTTTAGAAACAAACCTTACACAGCTTTACATTTCAACTTTTTCTTCAAAAGGAATGAGCTGTGTACAGGGAGGTTAAATGCTTTATAAACTAGAAAAAAACTACACCAGAATCAACTTATTCATCATCACCATCTTTTTCATCCTCCTCCTCCTCTTCGTCTTCCTCCTCTTCCTTCTTTTTCTTGCTTTTTTCAGCCTTGATGACTCCCTTTTCTGCCACATCAGACTTTCCTTTAGCTCAGTATGCAGCCACCTCCTTTCAGGATTTCTCCTTCAGCATGGCCACCTTCCTTTCGTCCGGCTGCTTATCCCCTGCAGCGTGTGACTCCACATCCCTCCCAGCTGCTTTGTGGCATCAGCAGTGGACAGGTGGGATGCTCTCCTTTGATATTTGGGCAATACTCAGAACAAAACAAGACAAAGGCCAAAGGAGGCCTCTTGGGTGTACTGGGATCCTTGAATTTCTTGTTTCCCCTTTAGGAGGAATAGGCTTCATTTCTCTTCCATAAGGGGCCTTGTCCGCCTTTGCCATGTCTTCACATTTCCTTTCTCTTTAGTAGACATGGTCTTCCATCTCTCTGAGCACTTCTTAGGAAACTCTGAGAAGCTGACTGAAGCATCTGGGTGCTTCTCCTGCTACTTCTGGCAAGTCTGCACAAAGAAAGCACGTGTTGACATTTTGCTTCTCAGCTTCTTAGGATCTCCTTGGCCCACATGTAATTATCTCTCCTTGGCAAGCACAGAGTTGCCTGATGCCTGCCCAGCTCCCACTTGCCCTGGTGTTGTCTCTGTGGAGTTCAATGTACTCCCAACACTGAATTTTTTAAAAGTATTTTTTATTGATGATGCTATTACAGTTTTCCTAATATTTCCCCCTTTATCCCTCCTCCACCCTGTCCCCCCAACCCTCCAGCATCCCCCCCCCTTAGGTCATGTCCATGGGTTGTACATATAAGTTCTTTGAGTCCTCTGTTTCCTATACCATTTTATATCTCTCCCTGTCTATTTTATGCCTACTAATTGCGTTACTTCTCCCCTGTACCTCCCCCTCCCCCATTCCTCCCTTCCCCTCCCCACTGAACTCCCTCTGCATGATGTCCATTTCTCTGATTCTGTTCCTGTTCTGGTTGTTTGCTTAGTTTTTGTTTTCATTGTTTTTCTTTTCTTTTAGGTTCATTTGCTGATAGTTGTGAGTTTGTTGTCATTTTATTGTTCATATTTTTTACTTTCTTTTTCTTAGATAAGTTCCTTTAACGTTTCATATAATAAGGGCTTGGTGATGATGAACTCCTTTAGCATTGGAGTTCATCATCACTATCTGTGAAGCACTTTATCTGTCTTGCCATTCTAAATGATAGCTTTGCTGGATAGAGTATTCTTGGATGTAGGTCCTTGCCTTTCATGACTTGGAATACTTCTTTCCCGCCCCTTCTTGACTGTAAGGTTTCTTTTGCAAAATCAGCTGATAGCCTTATGAGCACTCCTTTGCAGGTAACTGTCTCCTTATCTCTTGCTGCTTTTAGGATTTTCTCTTTGTCTTTAATCTTGGGTAACTTAATGATGATGTGCCTTGGTGTGTTGCCCTTTGGGTCCAACTTCTTTGGGACTCTCTGGGCTTCCTGGACTTCCTGGAAATCTATGTCCTTTGCCAGATTGGGGAAGTTTTCCCTCATTATTTGTTCAAATAAGTTTTCAATTTCTTGCTGTTGTTCTTCTCCTTCTGGCACCCCTATAATTCGAATATTGGAACGTTTCAGGTTGTCCCAGAGAATCCTCAGCCTCTGTTCATTTTTTTGGATTCTTGTTTCCTCTTTCTGATCCAGTTGGATGTTTATTTCTTCCTTTTGTTCCAAATTGTTGCTTTGAATCCTGGTTTCCTTCTTGTCACTGTTAGTTCCCCGAATATTTAGCTTCATTTCATTTTCAATATCTTTCATTTGTTCTTTCATGTTTCAACCAAGCTCAATCAGTTCTGTGAGCATTTTGATTACCAGAGCTTTAAATTCTCCATTAGATAGGTTGGCAATCTCTTCATTGCTTAGTTCTGAGGTTTTGCTCTTTTCTTTCATTTGGGCCATATTTCTTTGTCTTGGCACACCTGATAAATTGTAAGGGGGCGGGGCCTTAGGTATTCATCAGGGTGGGGCAACCCTCTTTGCTGTGCTGCCTGTGGGGGAGGGGCCAGAGAGGGAACAATGCAGCTCTCCCGCTGTCTCTAGCACACTTTCCAAGAGACTCTCATGTGAGACTGGAAGTATCTCCCACTGCAGCAACCCCAGCCTTAGCCCACAGTCAGCTCTGAGTCTCAGTTTTCCCCTTAAGTCAGTCCCTCCTTTGCAGCTCTGGGGAGCCAGCCCCGCCCCTCAGCCACCTCACCTTGGTTTTTCTGAGTCGGCCATGTGGTCCATCTTACCAGTCTGTCAATCTGGTTGATTTTTCCTTTAATTCCTTGGTTGTTGGAGTTCTATGCAGTTTGATTTTCTGGCACTTCTTGTTGTTTATTGATTTTAGATTGGTTGTTATCCTCCTTTTGGTTGCGCAAGGAAGCAAAGGGTTTCTACCTACGCCTCCATCTGGGTCAGAACTCCCCCAAAACTGGATTTTTTTTTTATCTTTTTTTTTAAGTTTTTTTTTTTAAAGATTTTATTTATTTATTTTCAGAGAGAGGAGAAGGGAGGGAGAAACAGCAATGTACGGTTGCCTCTCACATGGCCCCCACTGGGGACCTGGCCCGCAACCCAGGCATGTGCCCCGACTGGGAATCGAACCAGGACCCTCTGGTTCCCAGCCCGCGCTCAATCCACTGTGGATTTTTTTTTTTAACATGATATAACCCAACAAAATATCGTTGAGGGCTGGGCATAACCCTTGGGTCCAAACCAGCTTCTACACCACCACCACCACTGCAGGCCTTTACGCAGGCCTTCCAGCCCACACTGCCCCTTCCTCATGCCTCCAAGCTCTCTTACTCCTCAAGGCTCCATTGGATTCCAGCCTCTCCCTGATGGCTTTGCAGATTCCTGCCTCCCTCCCTGAACTTGGCCTCTGGTTTCAACAGCCTGAGGCTGTCGAATCTTGAATCCTTGATAAAATGACCTCTGCAGGGCCCATACTTTCTGGGTGTGTATTTTGGAAAGTTCCCCTCACATCCTATCAAGGCACTAGGCCTCCAAGTGGGACTGGCAGCTCCTTGCACATGGGGCAGAGATGAGTTAAGGAGCTGTGCTGTAGACTGAAAATGCCTCCTCCACCAAATTCAAAATTCATATGTTGAAGCCTTAACCCCCAATGTTATGCTATTTGGCAATGGGGCTATTGGGGGTTAGGGTTAAATGAGGTCATGACAGGATTAATGACCTCATAAGAAGATGGAGAGAGAGACAGAGGTCCCTCAGCCATGTGAGGGCACAGGAAGAAGGTAGCCATCTGCAATCCAGAGAGAGAGTTCTTCGCCAGAAGTGAAACTGGCACCTTAGCCTTGGACTTGCAGCCTCCAGAACTATGGGAAATCTATGTCTGTGGCTGAAACCACCTATCTAGACTTTGGCATTCTCTTGTGGCAGTCTAAGCAGACTAAGACAAGCTGCTTTTCATTCTCAGTGATGCTCAGCCCATTACTGTGCACAGAGGTGATCCAGACTTTGTTCAATACCACGTCCTCACATTAGCCTGGTGGGAAAGTCTCAGGCCGCAGAGATGCAGTGCAGGGATGGTGAGGGATGAGGAGGAGGGACCAGACAGAGACTGTCTGGAAACAGCCCTCTGACAGAGTTGTCAAGAGCCCTGGGAGCAGCTGGCCACGCCTCCCCAGCACAGTCTGCACCTGCTCCTGTCCCCAGCCACTACCAACCCCACAGCCTCCCAGCCCTCTGCCAGCTCTCTTCTCAGACACTATCAAGATGGGGGCCACACCCCTCGGCCCCTTCCAGGACAGCCAGATGGCACTGCCAGCAGCACAGGGCACCAGAACCCCACCCACATGGACCCCAAGGGCTCTGTCTCATGTCAACCTGTTCCACAAATCAGACCCTCAGCAGAGCAAACTGAGCTTCCCTGGCAGCTGGCCACAAGATTTCAGATGTCCCAGAGCACAGAGAAGAAACTGTGCCGGGGTCGTGAGGAGCCACAGGCCAGCTCCCTCTGCCATCCACATCTCCCACAAACAAGCTGAGAAGAGCCCCTCAGGGTCCATGAGCAGAGGCCAAGGCAAGGGCATTAATGGGGAAGCAGGGGTGAGGAGACCGATGTGAAAATACATGTTTATTGACACTCATATGTTTTGTGTTTGGTAACCTGTTTCAAGAAAATAAGTTACTTGACCTCTCCCTGACCTTCCTGAGCAGTTCACAAGGAAATGAAAGTTAGCTTTGCAGCCATGGAGCTGTGGCCATCTTTATTTAGTTGATGCAGGTTTGCAAGGTGAGGCAGTATGTCTCTGGGAGACATACATTTCTTAGCGGGACTCCAAACTTGCCTTCAATGTCATCTTACTTAACTCTTTTCCTCCCTGGTGAAATGTAATTTTTTTTTTGTAACTGACATAAAACACTGTGTAGGTCTAAGGTATACAATGGGTTGATTTGATACCCTTATATATTGCTATATGACTACCAACATAGCATCAGCTAACACCTCCATCCTATTATTTAACTCAACAGCTTGGTGACGTTTCCCAGAACATGTGCTAAAGAGAGCCCAAGGCTCCCAGACTTGCCCTCAGTCTGCAGTGCCCTTTCTTTCTGAGCAAATAGCATGCCAGAACTTCTCTTGGGCGAAAGCAATTCTGTTCATGTGAAGATGGTAGGATCACAGGTTGAGAATGAAGATAACTCAAAAGCTGGTTCTGACTACCTCCTCACAACTGGGATTTGTTGCAGATCTTCAGTCTGCATTGTTCTGAGAATTCTGTGCTTTGACATGGATGTTTAAAGCAATTCCACCCTCATGCCCTATTCACCTCCCAAAGGCTACACCTCCAAGTACCATTGCATTGGGGGTTACAGTTTCAACTTATGAATTTGGGGGCACATTCAGTCTCTAGCAGTAGCCAAGACTTTGAAGAAGGGGTCCAAGTCGCCACCAGAGCGTGGCACAGAGAATACAGGGTGGGCTTTAGAGCCAGACAGCCTTGGAGACTTGGAGACTGCAGGATTTGGGGGCTGAGCAGACAGCCCTAGGTTCAAATCCCTGCTCTACCATTTAGTATCTGTGGAATCTTGGGCTAACCACTTAACGTCTCTGAACCTCAGTTTCAACTGTAAAATGAAGACAATAATCCCTGGGTGTTTATGAAAATATGATGTATATTTTGTTGGTGGTGCCAACCCAGTGACACATTTAGAGTAAGTTCAAGGCTCTTTCTGTACTGCAAAAACTGACATGTAGAGGAAACCGAAACAGGTCTTGCCTAGCCATTATAGACTATTGCTTTTTCTCACAATCTGGCATGAGGCAGAAACATCCAGTGAAGAAGCTGGAAGGTACAGAAATGTCAATTATAAGATAATTATCAATCACTGCAAGTCCAGCCTTCTCCAGGGAAGCTGAACTTGCGTGGACACCCTGGGCCTCTGACCCAGCTCTCAGAGCCTGAGGGTCTTCTACTTTGGCAGATGCTCGGGCTCTGTACCCTGGGAAAAGGAGTTTCATACAAGAAAGAACTTTCATTATCTTTGCCCTGAAGCAACAGCAACTGCCTACAAAGAGCAGGGCAAGGAATGAAGGGCAGCAAGATATAAGTTATTGTGTTTCCTCCTTGGTGGTTAGTCCGTTTAAAAATGGGTAGATTCAGAGAAGTTTTATGTGTTTCTTTATTTGGTCCCTCTATTTCCACAGTCCCTCAATCTCAGAGACGAACAGGGGACCAACCTTGACCACCATCCATCAGTCCCCCTTTTGCAAGTGGGGAGCATGGGCTGTGTTAGACAAATGTGCCCCCCAGTTCTCCTGAAACTGAGAAAGCTGGGGGCTTGGCGGAGTCCATTGGGAGAGGAATGTTACTCCCTACCCCCACAATTCACCACTCTCCACATCTATGACTCCTTGGTTCTGGGATTCAGGGTAGCAAGCTTGTCCATTTACCCAGTCAGGATATATTGAGTGTTACAATGTGCTGGGACATTTGCAACGTGTCAGGACCAGGCCGAGCACAGAGGACTCAGAAGTGACCGAGACAGCATGATCTTTGCCCTCAAAGAACTCATTCCAGTGCAGGGGTTCTCAACCTTGACATCTTAACACTATCAAAATTTTGGGTTGAATAATTCTTTGGTGTGGGGGGCTGTCCTGTGTATCACAGGATGTCTGGCAGCACCCCTGGGCTCTCCCCACTAGATGCCAGGAGTGCCCTCCACTCAGTGGTGACAACCAAAAATATCTCTAAACGTTGCCAAATGTCCCTGGGGGTCAAAATCCACCCCCCACCCCCCCACCCCCGCCAATAGTTAAAGAACCACTGTCGTGTTGGGAGAGGCCACAGAGCAGAAAGACCTAAAACAGCCAGGGTGCTCCCACTCTATTTCTGTTTGACCCTGGGAATTACTTCCCTGAACCAGTTTCCTTATTTGCAAATTATGGGTAATAATCATACTTTTACAAGGTTGTTGAAAGAACTAAAGATCAAATATGTAAAGTACTATGGCAGACATTGTCAATAACCATCCGAAAGCCAAAAGCCATCCTCCCCACCCCAATCTTCTTGCTAACAGAGCCCCAATTCTGTCCAAGGATTTTCTGATCTCAGGAAAGTGGCTCAGTACCTTGCTTGGGGGAAGGATATGACCGAGGTCTAGCCAATGACATGTAAAAAATCACTAAGGGAGGGAGCCCTCTGGAAAAGATCTTCCTCTCTGATTAAAAAAAAAAAAGAGGTTGATAAAGAGTGTGGTGAGTTTAAAATCTGTGTACAAATTCTTCAGTACTCTTCCCATCAAAATGCGAAGCCTAATTCCCTTCCTCTTGAATATGAACTAAATTTAGTGACTCACTTGTAATGATTAGGATGTAGCAGAAGTGACAATGTGTGACTTCCAAGATCAGAACGGGTAAGGCATTGTGACTTCCCCCCGGTGCTCTCTCGGATCACTCGCTCTGCGGACGTGAGTGAGGATACTAAAGCAGCCTTGTGGAGAGTCCCACATGGAGAAGGGGCCTCCAGCTGACAACTGACGTCAACTTACTGGCCGTGTGCGAGATCCATCTTGGAGCAGATCCTCCAGCCCTGGACAAGCCTTAGGAGGACTGCAGCCCCGGCCAACATCTTGACTGAAATCTCACAAGATGCCCTGAGCCAGACCCACCCAGCCGGGTCACCTGAATGCCTGGCCACAGGTAATAAACATCTATTATCTTAAGCGGCTACATTTTAGAGAAATTTGGATAACTATCTGAACTCTCGCATGCCCATCACCTCCCAGTCCTGCCTTCGGACCTTGTCAGATGAGGTTAAAGCCACAGCAGCCAGCCTGAGACCGGCTTGAGAGGAAGCCCAGGAGAGTCTCAGGGATGCTCAGCAGAGCCGCAAAACGACCCCCAAGCCACCACTTCCAGACATCTTGTTATTAAAGAAAAATACCCCCTATTTGCTTAAACCATGGTTTCCTGTAGCTTCCTGCCTCAAATACAGTAAGTTCTAGAAAGACAGTTATTGTCTATAATGCTGTTTTCACTATAAATTCCCAAGGCTCTTCCCATGAATTCCAAGCCCTCTCTCCTCCATACGAGGCGCACCCACGTCCTGAACTGAAGGGACTGGTGGTGACGGGTGGAGAGCACCAAACTGAGACGCTTATTCCCAGCGACCTGATATCCCTGACAGGCCAGGCCCAGGTCCCCATGCTCTTCGTCCTCTTGGGCGGCCGTAACTAAATAGCATAGGGTGAGTGGCTTAAACAATGAGATTTATCATCTCACAGTTCTGAGGGCCAGCAGTCCGAGATCAGGATGCCAGGCTGGCTGGTGCTGGTGAGAGCGTTCTTCCTGGCTTGCAGGCTGCCACCTTCTTGCTGCGTCCTCAAATGGCAGAGAGAGAGGGAGACCAGAGGTCTCTCATAAGGGCACTGGTCCCACCACAGGGGCCCCACCCTCATGACCTCATTTAAACCTCACCTCCCAAAAGCCCCAATTCCAAATATCTTCCCACTGGGAGGCTAGGGTTTCAACATGTGAATTCTGGAAGGATACAGTCCAGTCTGGTTCCTGTCAAACTGTGGAGACTTCAGTTCTCTATTCTCTACATGAGAGAGGAAAACAAAGCATTTCCCTTTCCTACTGATCATCTTATTTATAGAGGGCTAGAGCTGGTTCTCAGATTTAGAGGTATGTTTCTTTAACATAGTATTAGACCTCAGTTAGCCAGGCAGAAAGCAACAAAAGCAAAACAAAAACCATTATATACCCATGTTGAAAAGACTTGTGGCAGGGGGTGGGGTAAGAATGGCAGGCTTGATGGCGGCATAGGTGAATGCGCCGTGCCGCCTCGCACAACCAAACAAGGAAAAACATCAGAAATTTACACAACCAAAAACAGCCAGATCTGACAGAAAATCGTATTGAGAGGAAGTCCGACAACCAACGAATTAAAGAAGATACAGTCATCCAGTCTGGTGAGCCGGGAGGAGCAGGGCGGAAAGAGAGCACTCGGTGACCCCGCAGCGAGCTGGTGAGCAGACAGCAAGACTACGGCGAGTGGGTGAGCAGACGGCAGGACTGCAGTTGGAGGGGCGGTTCCAACGGGACTGCAGCACACCCAGACGGGGGCCCGACTGAAGCGCGGCCAGCGCCCGGCTCATCCGGACCCAGCGGGGTCGAGACTGGTGGACCAGGCAGGTCCGCATTTGTGGGCAGACGGACCAGGAGAGAAAGCAGGGCACAACCCATTGGCACAGATTGAGAGCGCCTGTGGGGGTGGAGTCGGCACTGGGAGGAACTCCCAGCCTCACAGGAAAGGTCGCTGGGGAGACCCGCGGGGGATTGGAGCTGTGCAGCCCGTCCACCAACCCCGGAGCGACCCCCGGAGCCAGCACAGAGGGGTTCGAATTGCTTGCAGGAGGCAGTGTGGGTGCGGAGAGCGGAGAAGGCGCCATTGTGCTCTCAGGTCCCGCCCCCACAGGCTACGTCACAGCACAACTACCGGGAGCTTCCCCGCACAGGGCACAGGGGAACCCCAAGGATCCGCCCTCCTTACAGTAACAGGCTCACCGAGGGAAAAAAAAAATGGCCCAAAGAAAGGAACAGATCAAAGCTCCAGAGCTAACTGACCAAGAGATAGCCAACCTATCAGATGCACAGTTTAAAACCCTTGTAATAAGGATGCTAACAGAATTCGACGAAAAATTATCGAAATTGCTTGAACAAATGAGGAGAGATCTGCAGGGAACCAATAGGGATAAGAAGGAAACTGGGACTCAAATCAATGGAGTGGACCAGCAGAAAGAAAAAAACATCCAACCAGAAAAGAATGAAGCAACAAGAATTCAAAAAATGGAAGAGGGGCTCAGAAACCTCCAGGACATCTGTAAACAGCCCAACATACGGATCATAGGGCTGCCAGAGGAGAAGAAGAAATCCAAGGAATTGAAAGCTTATTTGAACACATAATGATGGAGAATTTCCCGAAGCTGGCAAAGGAAATAGACTTTCAGGAAGTCCAGGAAGCTCAGAGGGTCCCAAAGAAGTTGGACCCAAAGAGGAACACACCAAGACACATCATAATTACATTACCCAAGATCAAAAATAAGGAAAGGATCCTAGAAGCAGCCAGAGAAAAGGAGACAGTTACCTACAAAGGAATCCCCATAAGACCGTCAGCTGATTTCTCAAAGGAGACCTTGCAGGCAAGAAGGGGCTGGACAGAGGTGTTCCAAGTCATGAAAGGCAAGGACCTACATCCAAGAATACTCTATCCAGCAAAGCTTTCATTTAGAATGGAAGGGCAGATAAAGTGCTTCTCAGATAAGGTCAAGTTCAAGAAGTTCATCACCACCCAGCCTTTATTGTATGAA
>PVJI01016371.1:0-38437 GCA_004026765.1 Micronycteris hirsuta
GAAGCGCGGCCAGCGCCCGGCTCATCCGGACCCAGCGGGGCCGAGACTGGTGGACCGGGCAGGTCCGCATTCGCGGGCAGACGGACCGGGAGAGAAGGCAGGGCGCAACCCATCGGCGCAGAGTGAGAGCACCTGCGGGGGTGGAGTCGGCGGCGGGAGGAACTCCCGGCCTCACAGGAGAGTTCGCTGGGGAGACCCGCGGGGGATTGGAGCTGTGCAGCCCGTCCAGCGACCCTGGAGTGACCCCCGGAGCGAGCGCAGAGGGGCTCGAATTGCTTGCAGGAGGCGGTGTGGGCGCGGAGAGCGGAGCAGGTGCCATTGTGCTCCTAGGTCCCGCCCCCACAGGCTATGTCACAAGACAGCGACCGTGAGTTTCCCTGCCCAGGTGAACCCCAAGGCTCTGCCCCCCTTACAGTAACAGGCTCACCGAGGGAAAAAAAATGGCCCAAAGAAAGGAACAGATCAAAGCTCCAGAGCTAACTGACCAAGAGATAGCCAACCTATCAGATGCACAGTTTAAAACCCTAGTAATAAGGATGCTAACAAAATTCGACGAAAAATTATCGAAATTGCTTGAACAAATGAGGAGAGATCTGCAAGGAACCAATACGGATAAAAAGGAAACTGGGGCTCAAATCAACGGAGTGGACCAGCAGAAAGAAAAAAACAACCAGAAAAGAATGAAGAAACAAGAATTCAAAAAACGGAGGAGGGGCTTAGAAACCTTCAGGACATCTGTAAATGTCCCAACATACGGATCATAGGGCTGCCAGAAGGAGAAGAAGAAATCCAAGGAATTGAAAAAAATATTTGAACACATAATGATGGAGAATTTCCCGAAGCTGGTGAAGGAAATAGACTTTCTGGAAGTCCAGGAAGCTCAGAGAGTCCCAAAGAAGTTGGACCCAAAGAGGAACACACCAAGACACATCATAATAACATTACCCAAGGTCAAAAAGTGGGAAAGGATCCTAGAAGCAGCAAGAGAAAACCTACAAAGGAGTTCCTATAAGACTGTCAGCTGATTTCTCAAAAGAAACCTTACAGGCAAGAAGGGGCTGGAGTGAAGTATTCCAAGTCATGAAAGGCAAGGACCTACATCCAAGAATACTCTATCCAGCAAAGCTTTCATTTAGAATGGAAGGGCAGAGAAAGTGCTTCTCAGATAAGGTCAAGTTCAAGAAGTTCATCACTACCCAGCCTTTATTGTATGAAATGTTAAAGGGAGTTATATGAGGTATGGAGGGGTATCAACAGGGGAGTGGTTGGGGGAGAGGGTGGGAATGGGGCACAGAACAAGTAGCATAAATGGGAGGTAGACAACAGACAGGGGGAGGTTAGAATAGTATAGGAAGTGCAGGAGCAGAAGGACTTATGTGTATGACCTATGGACAAAACTAAAGGGAGGGGAAAGGGGGGTAAGGGGGTGGGGGGCAAGAAGGGGGGGAAGTGGGACAACTGTAACAGCATAATCAATAAAATATAGTTAAAAAAGTTATGCTAATGTGGCCTCTAAAGTTTTTTATTGTACTGTACTCATCCTTGTTGTGATGATCTGAGATGATACAATGTCTACATGATTCAATTAAGCGAGTTGAATGAAGTAGGCATTATGACGTAGCATTAGGGGACCATTGACCTGACATTTTTCAGAACGGGGTCATCTGCTTCAATGATCCTGGATCGTTAAGCCATAATGACGTCGATGGCTGGGGAAACTCAATATGTTCAAACTGAGGTTGACTGTGGGTAACTGAAACCATAGAAAGCGAAACCTCAGATACGTGGGGATTATTATGGGAGGGACTGAGAATGGCTTGAGAGGGTGGGGGTATATCATTTGGAAGAGTATCACAGTAAGCAATAACATTACTTAAATAAATGGCCTGGTCAGGCTTTGTGTACACACATGACTAAAATCAGTCAAAGAACTAGTTGTTTTGAAATTAACTGACTTGGAATTGTGAAAACAACTAGTTTGATTGAATCAGTTGTTTCTCTCTAAATCCGCTCATTGTTAGAGAAGCACTGTGTGTTAATGACATTCAGAAAAAAAATCACTTAAGCTTGTTGTGTCATGGCTTACAGGCAAACTAGCTTGTAGATTACTCAAAATTTGGCTTTTCAGTTTCAAGTTTCAGTGCTGTGTTGATAGAGCCTTTTAAGAGTTGCATAGATATTGGCAGGCTGTGCTAAGATATGTTAGAATTACTAGGTGTTAAAAACAGACAAGTTATCACCCAGAGCAAAATAAATTTTTGAGAAAGAAGTGACAAAAACCCATATGGTATACTTATTTTATTTTTTATTTATATTTATTCTTTAATTACAGCTGACACACAATATTATATTAGTTTCAGGTATACACCATAGTGATCAGGCATTATATGACGTATGAAGTGATGACCCTGATAAGTCTAGTACCATATACTATACTTACTACATTATTTTCAGTAGTTTAGAATTTACTAACTTAAAATTAAAATTTATAGAATAGAGTGGAATAGAAGACAAAAGTGACCAAAAGGCACTTTATTGTATATATCATGTTTAAAATTGTCCATATTGAAGAATACGCTATTTTTAGGAAATAGGTTTTCTGAAGAAGAGTTTATTTGTCAAAACCATATTCCAAAGGGTTAGTACCAGGCTAATCATTTAGTAGAACTCAGAAATATTTCTTTAAAAAAAAAAATTGATTCCAGAGAGAGGGGAAGGGAGGGAGAAAGAGACGGATAGAAACACTGATGTGAGAGAGAAACATCATGCGTCAGCTGGTTGCCCTCTGCACATGCCCCCCTCCCCGGGACCGAACCCACAACCTAGTTATATACCCTCACCAGGAATCAAACCCACAACCTTTCAGTTTGCAGGACTATGTTCAACCAAGTAAGGTGCACTGGCCAGGGCGATTTTTTAAACACTTATTTTCTCAGGTCTGATTGTTGTTTTAAACTTATTTTTCCTGAAGGAATGAACACCAACCACTCTATCTTTAATGCCATTCTGGGACATCTTTATTTTTACTTCTCATAGCCAACCTAAATATAATAGTTCTATCAGTCTCTCTTCAATGTTAGCTACTGATGCTTTCCAGGTAGCCTTTACAATGGTGTAGTCAACGCTGAGCAAGTTATCTGGTTGTGTCAACCTGTGGCAGACATTACTCACTGGCTTATGGCACCCACCCAAGGGTAAGGGGGGCATTATGAGGCAAGAAAGTCCCTTTGAGAAAAGAAGCACTTTCTCTGTGGCAGTTCTTGCCCAACAACCACCTACTGCCAACTACTGATTTCTTTCCAGCTTCCAATTTATAGCTATATCGGTAATACAGTATCCAGAGAGATTAGAGGCAGAAATACCACTTAAGAGGTTGTCAGCACAGCCTAGGAAGAGAGTCGATGGTGGTCTGAATTAAAGTAGTGGCATTGGGGATAGCAAAAGATGAACATATGATAGAGAAATGTGACAATTGAATTTTTAAACTCTGGTATCTCTGGGAAGATAACATGTTAAGAGTGAGAAGGAAGGTCAGAGTGACTCCACAAAGTTCCAGTCTTGGGCCACTGAGAGTGTGGGCACTGGCATATGTAATGGGACATTCAAGAAGTGGAGTAGATTTGTAATAGGGAAGGATGTTCCATTGTGGACTTGTTGTCTTTGAGGTGTCCAGGGGGGTGATAGTTCACCAACTGTTGATACCGTGATATTGGGGCTTGGTGAGAGGTTGGAGGTGGAGATGTAGGTATGGGAATCCTCAGTATCCTCAGAATTTATTTAATGGAAGCTTTAGTAATGGATACTATTACCATGGAGGTAATGTGGAGATTAAATGAAACAAAATAAAATGAAATGAGGAAAATACCTGAGGTGTTGGTAAAGGGAGAGTAGCCAGCGTAAGAGTTAGTAAAGAGAAAGTCCGAGATTAGAATGAGAACCATGATAATGTTAGTGTTTTAGAGTCTAAAGGAAAACACAGAATCAAGAGGTGTGAGGGTAGTCAGCCCTATCAAATGTTGCAGAAAAGTTGAAGAAACTGGAGATTGAATAAAGAAAGGCACTTGGATTTGGTGTATTGGTGACCTTTTTTTTTTTTAAGGAGCAATTTCAGTTGAATGTGAAGAGCCAGATACCAGACCCAATGAGTTACTGAGGAAATATAAATAGGAAATATATGCTATGTCACACATCATCAGTGATAGGAACTATAGTGGTAATGTAAAAAGAAATGTGAAAATTGCCTTAGGTTTATGGATTTAATTGTGACAGTGCACAAATACTTCATTAGATGGTATCCTTAGTCCAAATGCCTGTCCCAAATTAATCAGTATATAGCACTGTGATATTTTGTCAACAGACATTGTAGTTTTCACAGCCAAAATAGGGAGCAAGAGAGGTGAAGTAGCCATTTTTCTTACTGAGACCTTTTCCAAGTTCTTCTGGGTCTCACAGTATCTGGCACATAGTAGGCACTCCCCAACTGTTAATTGAATTGAATTGAATGCCTTGAGAATATCTTAACACATGGATTGCCTTAGGGAAAAAACTACCAAATAAAAGCTTTTCCACTGGTCAGTAAACCTCATGTCTTTTGGGAGAAAAGAAATTGGTAGTTTAATTCTTCAGTGACAGCGTTTGGTACTGGGCTTGTACCAATAGGTGAAATGCCCCCTATTTCTTTGTTTTTCAAAGCAATTTTCATTACTAAGGACTTCATGTACATTAGCGAATGATCTTAACAGAAACTTCTTGTAACCTAAAACACCCCACCCCTACAGAGTCTTAAAGTCTATTGTGAAATGAAGGATTTCGTGTCTAGAACTGAGAATGATGTAGAGTTTGGTTTCATTAAATATTTGTTGTGACTTTGCAGATAAAACATTGCTAACATTCAGCCCTGGCTGGTGTAGCTCAGTGGATTGAGCGCAGGCTGGGAACCAGAGGGTCTCGGTTCGATTCCCAGTCAGGGCACATGCCTGGGTTGCGGGCCAGGTCCCCATGAGGGCCATGTGAGAGGCAACCATACATTGCTGTTTCTCTCCCTCTCTTCCCCTCTCTCTAAAAATAAATAAAAATAAAATATTAAAAAAAAAACCAACATTGCTAACATTCCTTCATCTGATTGGCTTATTATCCAGACTTGAGTATTTGCGTCAAATCTACTTAACATGGTTATTATGATTAGAATGAGCTGTTCACTTACAAATTCTAAACTTTTTTAGTGCATATTCTTCATACCACAAATGTTTTTGCATGTTTTTCTGTCATATTAAGATTTTTACATCAGGTTACATACAAGGAAGAACTTTCTGGGAGACCTGTTTAACACTGAAAAGTAATGGAGAAAGACAGTGAAACTAAGAAAATTATGTATTAATTTTCTAAAAGTGTATTAATCATTTAAATAATTAAAAAGTCTATTAGTGATTTAAGTAATTCTCTCTCTGATAATAGGGTACAGAGGTGGGCGGTCAGACAAGGCTGACGCCTTTGGTAACTCTTATCTTTCAATGCTTATTTAGTCACCTCAAGTCATTTCAGTTTAAGATGGAGTATACATTAATAAACTTTATTTTGGATGTTCTTGACTATAATTAAAAAAAAAACACAACCCAGAGAGACTTTAACAGTAAAGAGATTCATTATCTCACATAACAAGAACTCTGAAGATAGGATTGGTCCCTTCTGTGGCTTAAAGACATCATTTTATTTCTTGTTCTTTTATCCACAGTGCGTAGGGGAGTTTGTTCCTCATAATACAAACATGGCTGCAACAGTTCCGGGCATCATTCTCATACAGCAGTGCAGAAAGGGACACCAAAGAGAATTATTTGTTTTTTTGTAACTCTGTGCTAAGGAATCTTCTCACTCTTTTACCCCAAGAAATCTTTCCCTTGGAAAACCTTTCCCTTTTGACCAAATACCAGATTGGTCAAAATTGGGTCACATGAGTTTTCTCTAGTCAAAGAGAATTGTATTAACATAATCCACTTACGTCAATCAATATTGACACTATATGATTAAGTCTGGGTCAGGGTCCAGGCTTGCAGTTTCAGCTGGGACTAGTGCTAGGGCTGGGATAGACATTTTTTTCACATACCATAAAATTCACACATTTAGTGTGTACAGTTCAGTGGCTTTTGATCTCTTCACAGAATTGTGCCACCATTACTGAAGTTAATTTTAGAACATCTTCATCGCCCCTAAAGGAAATCCCATACCCTTTAAATAGTCACTCTCTATTCTACCTTCTCCCGAGCCCCTAGCAAGCAACCACTAATCTCCTTTCTGTCTCTGGATTTGTCTATTCTGGACATTTCATATGAATGGAATCATACATTGTGTTGCCTTTTATGACTAGTTTCTTTCACTTAGCATAATGTTTTCAAAGTTCATCCACATTGTAGCATGCATTTGCACACCGTTCCTTGTTATGGCTTTATAAATATTTCATTTTGTGGGTATACCACATTTTCTTTATTGATTAATCAGTTGATGGACACTGTGTTGTTTCTACCTTTTGACTATTGTGAAAATGTTGCTATGAACATTTGTGTAAGTATTTGTGGAAACATACTCATGTTTTCATGTGTCTTAGGTATATCCCTGATAGTGGGATTGCTGGGTCATATGAAAACCCATTATCGAACTTTTTGAGGAATTGTCAAACTCTTTTCCACAATGTTTGAACAATTTGTCACAATTTCTCCACAGTCTCCACAATATTTGTAATTATCTGTCTTTTTAAATTATATTTATCCTCGTGGGTATGAAGTAGAATTTCATGGTGGTTTTATAGTCTTTCTTTAAACATATGGACAAGTGGAAGAGCAATGGTACCTGAACAAATCTGGGATCATGTTATTGAGAATGTAGAGGGCACTGGCTATTATAGGCCAGGAATGGATTTTGATCACAAATCAATAAAAAATAAATGCTTTCATTTTATTTTTTTCTTGTTGTACAGTTACAGTTGTCCCGCTTTTTTCCCCATTGCTCTCCCCTGCCCCGCCCCCCACTCCCACAGTCAATCTCCAGGTTCTGCATGCCCATGAGTCCTGTATTCGTGATCCTTTGCTTGTCCCTTCCCCTTCTTTCCCCTGTTATCCTCCTCCCCCTTTCCCTCTAGTCACTGTCAGTTTGTCCTTTATTTCCAAGTCTCTGCTTCTATTTTGCTCATTTGTTCGTTTTGTCAATTAGGTTCCACTTATAGGTGAGATCATATGGCATTTGTCTTTTCACCATTTGACTTAGTTCACTTAGCATAATGCTCTCCAGTTCCATCCATGCTGTCAGGAAGGGTAGGAGTTTCTTCTTTCTCTCTGCTGCGTAGTATTCCATTGTGTAAAGGTACCACAGGTTTTTGATCCACTCGTTTACTGATGGGCACTTAGGTTGCTTCCAGCACTTGGCTATTGTAAATTGTGCTGATTTGAACATTGGAGTGCATAGGTTCTTTTGAATTGTTGTTTCTGGATTCTTGGGGTATAATCCCAGCAGTGGAATGCTGGGTCAAAAGGTAGTTCCATTTTTAGTTTTCTGAGGAAACTCCATACTGTTTTCCACAGTGGCTGCACCAGCCTGCATTCCCACCAACAGTGCACTAGGGTTCCCTTTTCCACACATCCTCACCAGCACTTGTTGTTTGTTGATTTAAAAATAAGTTCTTATTTAAACTAATTTGATAATCTTATTTATTTTACATTAACTTACATATGGTAGTTTTTGAATTCCCAGAATTTTTGAGTTACTAATTCAAGAAAAATTCAGTATAATAAGCAAATATATCTGGGTATAATTAATTCATAACTAAAATACTTCATGAAAAATGCATCTCTTCAAATTCATTTGAGCTGCTGCATTAATTACCTCAATAGATGATATTCATAATACAATAGTTGATCATTTCTCAGAAGACCACAATATCTGCCGAGCCCATTTATCCCAGGCCTGGGAGTTGAGTTTGGTAAAGAATGGCAAGGAGTAAGCATTTTTAAAGAAGCAATCATGGACATAAGAAGGCTTATTTAGGATATAGGTATGTGAGTCTTATAAATCCAGGCCCAAGCTAAATTCAGTGTGAGAGTTTTAAGGAGGCTAGTGTGTGAATTGAAGGGGCTGAAAACCAAGAGAGTCTACAGCTTCCTCCTTATGAATAGCAACCACATGTCCATAGCTTTGTGCGGATCTCCCTGATCATTTGTGGATCATTGTACCCAACTTCTTTTTTTTGACTGAACTCAGTTTCCTACGGGTTAGTTGTGACCTCTTTGTGTCTCACAATCTCCCCTCTTCATGTGTTCATGAACCGTTTCTGCCTTTGTTCTTCTACACAGCTTGGATATCTGGAAGCTGACTCTAAGCCTCTTATTTAGATAAGCACAAATGTATTTGTGACCAGCTACTATTTTCCTATTCAACAATCATTTTGTCTTCCTGTTGTTAACATAATATCAGATTTTTCAGCTATTCTAGAATCCTGGAGTCATAATCATATTTGATATTTTATAAGTGAAATGGAACTTAGGAGTCATTTAATCCTCATTTTCTAACTGTGGGAACTGCATTCAAGCCTATATCCTGCGGTTGGGCCTGGCACCTCAAACACTAACCTCTATTAGTACTTATGTCCTCAAATATGCACTGGTTCCTTGACACCAGTCTGAGCATCAGTGTGGGTGATTTTGCTTGTTAATGCCATTTGAGCCCTTATTCTCTCTTGGGAACCTATTAAATCAGAGTCTCTGGGAATAGAACCCAAAATTGGTACTTTACGAGCTCCCAGGAGTGATTAAAATGTGCATCTAGTGCTAAGAGCTGCTGGCTAGCCTAACTTTCCCAAAAATTGCTTTGAGAAGTATAGATGTTAATGCCATAAAGGGCTATGCTCGCGTACAGCCCTACAGTTTTCTGGTTGATATCACGTACACAGCTATGAGCATCCATGTTCCAGAATGCACCTTGGTACTCCCATAAAGATCATCTTGACTGGACAAGGCCACAATTGATTCAGTTTGGTGTGTTTCATGATTTTAAACAATATATTTATTATCTATGTCAGGACATAGGCAAGAACCCATTCAACAAATATTCCTTCCCCTTGATAAATTTGATGTCTGTATTTTTGGTTTAGGGATGTGTGTCTCAGAAGCTCAATTTCTTCACATTGGCGTGGGGTATACATTCAGTTTAAAAGATGGGTTTTAGAATGCTGAAGCATATTGAATATCCTTTTACCTTTTATCAGCTAGTGAGTTTGTTCAAATCATGACACTCTCCCCCTGATTTGTAAGATTATTGCTCAGTTATATGTTCAAGTGAAGGTTTCCGGGGGTAGATACAGTATTTAGGGATTTTTGGGTTTTGTTCTGTGAATTGTACCATAATTAAACTCTGAATAACATATGATAGTATTTTTATACCTCGGTTTTGGACTCCTTTCACTTTAGAAATGCATTCCAAACATGGCCATCCGTGTTGAATTCATAATGCAAAGTTATTTGGAAATCATGGCATGTTAGTTTGTTCACACCAAATAGACTTGTTGGGAGGTCAGCCATTCTTGGAAATTGCTCCCAGAGAAACCAATCATCATCAAGTTTTATTACATGAGCATGGTGCAAAGTGCTCCAAAATCTATAATAGCAACAAAAACATGGTATCAGTCGAGGGATGCAAAAGCATATGCAATGTATAAATGTCTTATCTGCATGCAGTCTTGTGCTGAGTACTTGGACTGTGACCTGGTGCTGACACTTACATTTTCAAGCTGTATTGCATATTGGGGTGATTGCTACAACCAGCTAGTTAAACAGAAGCAGAAATTTGTCCCAAAGCTTCTAATATAAGGCCAACAGCCTATGTCCTACATGTATGACTATGGAACCATTTTCTAAGTGGTTTAGTAAAAATTTAGATTAGCTACACCAGCAGCTCTCAACTCTGCCTGCATCTTAGGATCACTAGGGAGAGTTAAAAAATAATAATGACACCCAGTTTTTATTTTCACAGATTCTGATTTAGTTGGTGTGGAGTGGGGCCCAGGCATCAGTATTTTTTCAGTCTCGAGGTGATTCAAACATGCAACCAAAGTTGAGAATGACTGGATTTGTTTATGCTCTGTGAGGATAGGCCAGTGTCTGACCCCAAGCAATTCCATAAATACTTGTTCCATGCAGAGTGCAGCGGTGCAGTTGGTAGAAAGCTGAACATTTAGATTTGTTTTTCCAGGCAGTCAAATGGCAACATTTGCTAAATGTTTTCAGTATAGGTGTACCTTGTTTTATTGCACTTTGCTTTATTGTGCCTCACAGGTGTTGTGTATTTTCCAAATTGAAGACAAGACCCTCCACCAGCAGAAAGATTACACTCGCTTTATCCGGTGGCCTGGAACCGAACCCACAAGATCTCTGAGGTATGCCTGCAATAAGAGAGCTGTGTATGGTTACAAAAAGAATATGCTCTCCTAAAAGCCCTCATTGGGGGATTTCTTAACTAATGGTCAATTATGCCTGTATCTTGCCTACAATACAAAGGTGTCAAAAACAGAAATACATTTAGCCCCTGACCTCAAGGTGTTTGTAATCTACAGGCTCTACTAATTTCTCATGTTCCCCTTACTGTGTGGTTTCCTTCCTGCTCTTAACTCCCTTGTAAGAAATGTGGACTAATTCTACACCAGGTGGGTCTGCTTTTTCCTTACATAAAAATATGAAGAGGAGGAAGGCAAAAATATGTTGAGTAAATGGCAAGATATCTCTGGAATTTTTAAATTTTTGTTTATTGGTCTTAGAGAGAGGAAGTGGGGGGGAAGAGAGGACATCGATTTTTGTTGTTCCACTTATTTATGCATTGGTTGATTCTTGTATGTACCCTTACTGGGGATCCACCCTGCAATCTTGGCTATCTGGACTATGCCCTAACTAACTGTGCTACCTGGCCAAGGCTCTCTGTGGAATTTTCAAGATCATTTCCAAGTCTGTTAGCGCAGTAACATCTCAGTTAATACTCTTGCTGTGACTTCCTGCTTTGAGATCTAGCTTACTCTTAATTGCATCTCAAACTTTTCCAAAATTTTCAAACTAGTTTCGTCACTTAAACTTTGTCACAGTTCCATGACTTCAGAGTCTTATCCCAAACCCAAGGGTTATGACTCCAATTTAAATATGTAAATTTAGGAAATGTAATGCCAATGCCCTTTCTTTTTAGTGTAGATTGGCACCGAAAGCTGGCCAAGCTGGGACTTGATAATTACTTTGGCCTATAGTAAATGTAGTTGGGGAGTGAATCAGGTAACATTTAACTAATTGATTGTATTTTCTTTTTATTAAGTCTATGTTTGCAATTGAGTTATGTATGAAGCAGTAAAAACATCCCGCTGTTCTTCGAATACGGTATTATGTTTTATCACACATTGTCTTAAGCATACTAATATTTAAGGAGATGACAGGAGGATTAAAATGCAGCGTTAGTTTATGGAAGAAATAGCTCTCAACAATAGTCGATACAACATGCGTGTAGTGAAGATGACAATCAACTGATCTATTAAGCGTGGAGACAGATGTCTCGTGTAAAAGATTTCTGTGTTATTGCTGGGAGACGTGCGTGTGTATTATTCATCTCTACTCAGGCACTGCATTTAAACCCTTTCCAAGTGTTTCTTTTGAAGCACTTTTGTGCTGAATTTCTGTCTGTGAATTTGTGCCTTACATTTAACTCCCAATTTGACTTTTTGCAGCACAGTAGCGAAGTAGGGTAGAAACAAAGGTCAAAAAACAGCTTGATCTGAAAATTCTAGCTTTATGTAGATACAGTTGGTATAAGAGGACTCCAGTGAATTTCTGCTTTGGGAGAATGAACGTTCTACAGTGTTAGAGGGGATTATTATATGTTTGCTTGGCATTAAAACCCTTCTGTTTTGCTGATTAGTAAATTTTTCTCTAATTACCCATCAAGAAGAAGAAAAAAGATAGAAATAACTTTCAGTTCTCTTTTAGTACTATCACCTGAGGAATTTAAGCCAGGTTAGCCTTTTTGGGGGCTGGGGTGAACTCAGGGTATTAATTCAGTTTACATCTAAAAGAGGAAAAGACCTTTTTCTTAAAAGGATGAACTAATGTAGGAAGGCCTTAAGTAGTGCAGTGAGTGATATAATGGAAATTATGTTTGAATAGAATCCCCTCCCCCTAAGCGCATTCTAACACTTGAAACTGATAGAGAGAACCCAACCTGTCTTACCTTTTCTGCATTAAAAGAGAACACTTGGTGGCAGTCCTCCTTAAGCACCAAATTTCCTTGATTTTAGTTCTTTCTTGGGGGAAACAAAAGAGTTTCCCTCAAGCTTTTCTCCTGACAGATTCTCTTGCTCTAAGTAGCAACTGAATTACTGAGACATTTCCTCCAGTGAGGAAATCAAAGTTGGGAGACTACAGCCTTATGATTGCATTTTCATTTGGGACTCTCCTTGCTTAGGAAGGAATTGTTTCTTTGGGATTTTTAGATACACTTCCAGTCTTTGCATTATCACTCACTTAATTGTTGTCTACTTTTCTCTGCTCCCTTTTTTCAAGCAAGTCTTTCAGCGACTGTGGTTTGGATTAGCCTCGTCATGTTGTCCTCCATCTTGACTCCATATGGTATTTTTGGGTGTCAGTAATCTTGGTTTTCACAGGCTTCCTTCTTTACAATATCATTGTTAGCACAAACATTTCAGGCAAATTTGGTTCTATATGCTTCTAGAACTATATGGCTGAGACTTCTCTGTAATAAAAGACATATTAATGGTGGAAAACAAACAAGTTTAACAACTACCTCCTGTATACACTGGAGAGACCCAGGAAAAATAAGTAACTCCCCCAATGGTCTAAGCCAACAACTTAAAAAGCATTTCCAACTAAAGACAAAAGAAGAGGTTGAAGTTGAGGGCCAGCCAGTTATGGGAGGCTATCAGGAAAAACACAGGAAACCTCCCAGGATCGCGTCTGGAGAATGGCTGATATTCTGCCAGCTTCGGAGAGGGGAGGGAAAACAAGCCTGGCAGAGGTGCCCATTCCTTTCCCCGCTTGCTCCGTAGCTGGTGATTGGAAGACACTCTGCAACAACGTAGGAGTCAAAAAAAAAAAAAAAAGGAAAAACACAGGAAACAAGGGTAAGACTGATATGTAGACATAGGTAGTTTACTTCTCCATTGATGAGAGTGTCTAAAAAAATTTACTCATCCTCTCCTTTGGTACCCAGAGGGAAACCTCTTATAAATGGAGGTTTCCCTGATAAGTGTAAATGTCTCTTACAAAGGGTAACTTAGCAGTTTTCAGAACTTTCCCTAAGTGTGTTGTTTCTTAAAAGTAGTCAACCTAAAATAATCTTTATATCAAATTGGCATGTTTTGCAGTGGTATATCCTGCTCCCCTACATTGGTCAAGACATTTCTTACCTTCTTAACCCTATACACATTTACACACACAATCCTCTGCACATTCACATGACTTCTTACTCTTTAAAAAAATATTATTTATTTACTTTTAGAGAGGGGAAGGGAGGGAGAAAGAGGGAGAGAAAGATCAATGTGTGGTTGCCTCTCGTGCGCCCCCTGCTGGGGACCTGGCCTGCAACCCAGGCTTATGCCCTAGATTGAGAATTGAACCGGTGACCATTTAGTGAGCAAGACGGTGCTCAATCCACTGAGCCACACCAGCGAGGGTGGCTTCTTACTCTTCACTGCCTTCCATGAGGTATACTGCCCTACCAGAAGACTGTACCAAGTAACTTTATTATAATGCTGTCTAGGAAAACCCGTAAATTAAAAGCAAAGACTTAGAGGTGACAATATCTTTAAATACGTTTTCTACAGTATGTGGGCATGAGATTCAAGGTTATATTTATTGTATAAAAAGCAAAGATTTATAGGTGAAAATATCTTTTAATATGTTTTCTACTGTACTTGGACATGAGGTGAAGATTATATTGTTTATGACAAATTTCAGTTCATGTTAGCTAAGGATGTTGTGATATCTCAGTATATTTATTCACTTAGGCCAGGGTTTTTCCACAGAGGCACTGTTGACATTTTGGGTTGGGTAATCCTTTGTTGTGAGGGAGTTGTCCTGTGTATTGTAGGATATTTAACAGTATATATAGTTAAAGAACAAAATTCAGCTTAGTAAATTTGAAGATCTAATTAGCTTTATAAGTGATAAATGAATCAGGCAGCATCCCATCCAGCAACTACAAGGGTTCTTGGAGGGGTTGTACAAAATGGAAGGTTTTTAAACTAAGAAGGGTGAGATGAGGGAGCTATTAACAAGAGAAAGGACTATTTTTGGACCAGGACATCTTGGGGGGCACAGTGGTATGGTTTTTTAAAATTATGCACATTGCCTCTCTCTGTGGGGGAGAGGGAAGGCCCACTAAGACAGACTACCCTAGTTGTGCTTCACCAGAAATCTGCAGACTGGGTGATTAAGATTACATTTCTAGAAGTAGAAACTGCAGTTAGATCAGGTATTTTTTTTTAAAGATTTTATTTATTTATTTTCAGAGAGAGAAGGGAGAGAGAAAGAACAATGTATGGTTGCCTCTCACATGGCCCTCACTGGGGACCCGGCCCGCAACCCAGGCATGTGCCCTGACTGGGAATCGAACCGGTACCCTCTGGTTCCCAGCCCGTGCTCAATCCTCTGAGCTACACCAGCCGGGCAGATCAGGTATTAAATCTAGTTTTGGTATCATGAGCTTTTAGTGTAAGTGATGCCATTTTGAGCCTTTGTTTTTTTTTTTATAAATACAGGGTCCAGCACAAATAACACCCCTTTTTATTACAAAATCATAAGCATGTCATTCTGTAACATAACAATATCACACTCAAGCACACCATATGACATTTTAGGTGAAATGTTCAAATTAAAACTATAAATTATTACTCCCATATTATTACCCTACCAACCACACTCAAGCAGGTCTTGCTTCTGCCGGACCATATCTATCTATCTATATCTATATCTATATCTATATCTATATCTATATCTATATATCTGTATTATATTCTATGAACCTAGTTCATAGTATATTACAGCTATCTATGGTGATAAGTCCTTCCTTGAATGGACCTTCTATATTAAATATTTTTAGGCTGCTAAGAGGAAGGTCAAAGATTCTTCTTGAGCCTTTCAGACCTTAAAAGTAAACAACTTAAAATAATCAGTACCCCAAAGAGGCATCATTGGAGTGGCAAACTCTGCTGTTCTTCAGCAGCATCCCTCGCTTGTGCCTGCTACCTGCCACTGGCACACCCTCTACCAACTGTGACAATGGAAAATGTCTCCAGACATTGTCAAATGTCCCCAGGTGGGTGTGGGGGGGATAAAAATCGACCCCAGTTAAGAACTATTGGGTTCAAATATCTGGAACTTGGCTTTTTATTAAAGAGATGCAATCACTTTTTAATATAAACCGTATATACAATTTTCAATTTTGCCAGTTATACTATTCGTCTGTACCACCCTTATAAGCCTCAATGTACTTCCTGTATTTGAAGAGTTAAAAATAGCCTCATCTGTATTCTTTGATTGTGACGTGATTATCCAAGTAATTTATAATACCCTTACCCAAGTCCCATTTTCAAGCATTTCCCCTTACAAAGCAATAACCTCTAATATGCCACAAACAGTTCATCTGTGTCATTTTCTGCATTGGTCTCTCATCCATGTGTTGTGCTGACTTGCCATTAATTTTAAAGAAGTGATGCTAAACTATTTGAGATAAATACTTTCATTGCTTTGTAACTATGCTGGAAAGATTAAAGATACTTTATTTTAATATTTTGGGTGATTTCTTTTCTACTAAGGATTTTTAGCCAGCATTGCTTTTTAAGATATCATGTTCTGATGATTTATTTGTTAACTTTACCCTTTCAGTGTAATTGCTGCTATAAGCTTGAGATGCATCATACATTTCCAAGACCTGTCAGCTCACTAGAATTTCAATTTTTCCCCTTTCATATTCACAGGAACTTTATACAGACAGATTTCCTATTTAAAGATAATTTTGATTTTGTATAAACCTCACTGTGCCATTTAAGTAATAAATATTGGTGCATGAACTGGTTTGACTTTCTGCTGAGAACTGCTAAAAGCCTTTTAATAGAAAACAATAGGGAATGTCAAACATTGAATCACGACCTCATGGAAGCAATTTTTCTTAGAAAGATTTTCATCACACAGAAGTTTTATCCTTGCTCAAATTTTTCCAGGAATTACATCTGGTTAAAATCTATTGCGATGCTTTCTACAGCTTGTTTACCCCTGTTTCTATGAATAAAAAGTATGCTTTTCATATGTTGCTACCTTTTAACTTGTTTCACTTTTATCTATAGGTAGATTTTAAGGCAAAATGAGATTATGACTTGTTTTTAGGTTAGGGATTCACTAGGAGATGTGGTATAATAACCACATGTATGTTTCCCAGTATATAACTGGTTGCTTTGAAGTAAATAGGCCAGTATTCCCCCAAGTTAGCTACTTATTTTTACTCTGTCTCCTTGCCAGTCTGTGCCCTCTAACCCAGGCCAGCTGTCTCACAACGGAGGCCCTGTGAAAGGAATGTAGACTTGGCAGAGTTCAGTCACAACTAGAGAAAAATTTCTAGAAAAATATAAACTACTAGGTTTATTTATTTTAGTCTTTTTCAACTATTAATATGCTCTCTATGAGTTTTGACCTAGTCTTAATTTTCACAACTCACATAGATCTATACTATTTTAGGACAGTGGAGAAGGGGCAATAAAAATGAAAACCAAACAATAACTCAGATTATGCATTTTGGTTTCATGTAAACACAGTGTGAATATGTGAAATGTGAAAAGTACCTTTTCACAGCTGACCACCATTTTGGGTTTTTTCTTATCTTCCTCAATCCCTTCCTGTCTGCCTCCCTGTCTCTCTCCCTCCCTGTCTTCCTTTCTTCCATGTCTTGATAGAAATGTTTAGCTGGCCATGGTTCTCAGTACACATGCTACAAATGTGTTCATTGCTGAAATAACAGTTTAGTAAGGCTAAAAATTAAAACTGCTGACTTTGTTGAGCCTTGAAGGAGGTGGGTCCTAAGATAACGTAAAAAATTTAAGTTATGCTTAGATCGTATCTTAATAATCCTTCATTGCAGACTTCCATCCTAATTCAATGCTTCATATATGGAAGGTACTTAATTTTATATTTGTCTTTGATGATTACATCTTTATAAAAAACGATCCTATATTCTTCTACTTTTAGTTTCTTCAGTGATCAAGATTGCTTCCTTTCCCCTGGTAGGGACAGCAAATGTTTTTATATATAAGTGTTACAGTGCAATATCTTAAATAGGTTCAACTCACACTAAAGTGTATTAGAATTTATCCTTTGGTGCATGGAAATTATTTTCCTTAATAATTAAATGTATCAGTTCAATCATTTACTACTACAAATTCATTGAGAACTAAATATTTACCATATATATACTCTGTGCTAGGCACCGGGGATACATAAGTATGAGATGTCATTTCTGCCCTCAGGAACTCACAATCTAGTGGAAGAGAAGAAGTAACCATGGTCTGGTGGAACAAGAGCTGTAATATAGATCTCTACATTGTACTGTGGCAAACAGAGGGAGGTACTTTTGTTAAGGGAGACACAGAGTGGGCTATAGAGGGGGAAGACATTTGAGCTGGTCGTGAAAAGTGGATAGGACCTTCTCAGTTAAAGAAGTAAGAGTGTTTGTTGGCAGTGGGGATAGGATCCTTTCCAAACTGCTGGAACGGCATGAACTAAGGCACAAAAGTGTATGACTTGTCTGACCTGTGTGTCGTATGTTCCAGTGTGGCTGTAGCATAAGTTACATTTGGACAACTTAAAGTATGTAGTACTAGAAAGGTAGAACCTGAATGCCAATTAATGAATTTGGACTTTATACTGTAGGCAGAGAGAGCCACTGAAGTGTTTTAAGCGATATTCTTAAGCAGCATTTCTAGGAACCCACGCATAGGAGGATAAGGTGTAGTGGAATAGAGATAAAAGACGGCCCCTGGCTTCCCAGTGTCTCATCGCCATCCAACCCCTATGGAAGAAGTCCAGTTTTGTCTTCATTTTTTTTTATTGCTGTTCAAGTACAGTTTTCTGCCTTTTTCTCTCACCCCAGTTTTTTTTTTTAAAGATTTTATTTATTTATTTTCAGAGAGAGGAGAAGGGAGGGGAGAAAGAGCAATGTATGGTTGCCTCTCACATGGTCCTCACTGGGGACCTGGCCCACAACCCAGGCATGTGCCCCAACTGGGAATTGAACCGGGACCCTCTGGTTCCCAGCTCGCGCTCAATCCACTGAGCTACACCAGCCGGGCTCACCCCAGTTTTGTCTTCGTGAAGCCCAGAAGTAAGACCAGGTCCAGAAATTATGTGCCATTGTTTTTTTGTTTTTCAATTCTCACCTGAGGACATGCTTATTGATTTTAGAGAGAGGAGAAGGGAGGAAGAGAGGGAGAGAAACAGTTATGTGATAGGGAAACATTGATTGGTTGCCTCTCGAATATACCCCGAGTGGGGAACCAAACCTGAAACCCAAGTATGTGCCCTGACTGGGAGTTGAACCCACGACCTTTTGGTTTATGGGACAAAGCTTCAGCCAACTGATCTACAGCAGCCAGGGCTCTGCCATTGGCTTTTAGTCCGGTTTAGTTTCTTTCCCCACCCAGCTAGCTTAGCCTCTGTTCTTAGCTGCGTTCCGGCTACACTGAATTATTCTACCCAGGCTTGCATTTGGAGCCTGCTTGGAGCCTGCAAAGTTGTTGGGCCCAGACTTGGAGCCTGCACTTTGGGCCCATGCCTGGGGAACACAATGTGGACCTGCATGGCTGCTAAGTCCACATGGCTGCTACAGAAAGAGAACATGCAACCCAACAGGTGAATGAATGCGCATTACCAGGCCAGAGGCCTTTGTTAGCCTCTGATTATATTACCTCAGGCTTGGGATAGACCAGGCGCTCTTTCACACTAACCAATCAATTTCCCAATTTTTCAGGGCTTGTACTGAGCTCTCCCTCTAACCAACCCATTTCCTAGACCTTCCAGGGTTTTGTGTCTCTTATCCAATATGATTCTTTTCCCAGGCTAGAGAATTCCTCCTTATGGTTGCCATTTTGGCTTCTCCTGCACACCTCAAAGTAGAAGGATCTTCCCCTGTACCATCTTGACTTCTACTGGGCATGTGCTTAATGAGAATTTCCCCTTTATTGTTTTATCTCCCTTGGTAATCCTGGCTGATGACTGGTAATGATCCTTCTTGCCCACTTCAAGGATTAGGTCCCATGGTTGGAGGATGCAGTGGCCCCCGGGGAAGCCTATGGGTGCTGCAGTTTCTTAGTGAAGCAGGATTACTATCCAAATCAGCTCCCTACTAGGTTATGCTTAATGTCTGATTTTCTTTGATCCCTTTCTTTATTAATACTAGCTAGCTACCCACGCTAACATTCTGGTATGATATGGTTTCCGTTTTATAGACAGAAGCTTAGTAGCAGTATTGAAGATGAATTAGAGGGAGAGGGTATGGGATGTAAAGGAACCTGTTAGGAGTTAGCTACAGTTGTCCAGGTGAGAGATGTTGAATGCCTGAATTTAGACATGGGCAGTGTAAACGAAAAAGAAGACATATTTTGTAGGTATGATAGACAGAACATAGTAACTAATTGTATGTCAGGCATAAATAGCAATAAAGAAAGGATCTCAAGTGTTCAGCTGCCACCTAAGGGAATACAGGAGGAGGAGGGGAGGAGCAGATTTTATTTGGAAAGATGATGTTGGATGTGTTTGTTATAACATATCTATAGAACACTGGACTTTCAGAACTGTAGAAATGGAGCTCAAGAGAAAAATCAGCTAGAGATATCGATTTGAGAATAATCAGCGTAGAGGGGATAGTTAAAACCATGAGCCAAATGAAATCACTCAATGAGACCATATAGAATGAAAAGAGAACAGGGAAGAGGACATAAGTCAAGGGAAAGACAGATTTTAAGAAGCTGGTGCAGAAAGAGAAGCAGACAATGACACCAAGAAGTTAGGCTAGGGACGTAGCAATTAGACTGGAAGAGAACCAGGATATAGTGCTGTTGAGAACTCAATGAGGAGAACGAGAAGGGACGGAAAGAATGATAGAAGAGAAGTTAAGGGAGGGAGAAAGATTGAGAGAGAAATGGAAACACTTGAGAGATTGAGAAAGAGATTCAATGTTGGGGGAAGCAAGAGAATGAGCAAGAGAAAAACAGGTTGAGAAGGAGAGTGAGGCAGAGATATATTGAGTGGATTAGAGATAGAATTTTGAGGGGGAGTATACAGTTGATCATCGAACAGCACAGATGCGGGTCCACTTAAACAGGGATTTTTCTACAATAAATACGTAAAGTACTGCACATGTACTTTTTCTTCCTTATAATTTTCTCAGTGTTTTCTCTAGCCTACTTTATTGTAAGAATACAGTATATAATACATATAACATACAAAATAACTTCATATTGTAGATAAAGCTTCTGGTAAATAATAGGCTATTAGTAAAGTTTTGGAGGAGTCAAGTTACGTGCAAATTTTTAACTGCTTTTGTAAGGTATCCCTCACCACCTCCCCCGCCACCCCGCTGTGTTGTTAAAGGGTCCACTGTAATCAATCAATAGAGCAGATGTTTAGAAGATGCTGTACAGGGGAGGTAGGGGTTAAAAGCACAGATGAGGGAAGATTCTTGGAAAATTAGGACAGTTTTCCTCTTTGTAGAAGATAAAGGAGTAAGACTAGATGAAAATATATTTTCAAGGTATAGGTAAGGGAAGTCAAGAGTTTAGACCTGATGACTTTTTGATTTTTCTTAAGAGAAAAAAGTCATCCATGAAGACAGTGAGTTGGCCACAGTGAAGTAGGGTTGAATAAAAGCATTAATGGTACAGTTTTAAAGACAGCTGTTGTTTAAAAAGATCATAGATCTGCAATGGAACCAACCAGCAAGAAAATGTGGATTTTCTCTTTCTCTCAGCAGCCTGTGCGCAGGAAGAGAAAAAAAACAAAACAAAACCCAACAACAAAGGAGGCGTATCTCTAGGTTGTGAATTGGCAGGTCAGGGGCATAAGATAAGGGACAGCAATCACTGGGGAGGGTCAGGTAACCATGTAAGGGTAGTCAGAAGAGGCTGATAGACCAGGAACTTAGAGAATAGTATGTGATCAGAGGTTTCATTGAGGCTGAGGAATAGATTCAATGGGAGTGAAAAAATATATTTTAAAGTCTAATTATAAGGTTATAGTCTTGAAGATTTAAACAGAGTCAATTATGGCTCAACTAATTTTTATAACTAAAAAGTAATGTTGAGTAAAACATGAAAAGAATCTTTAAACTCCTGTGAAGTATATTCCTGTGATTAGAGTTGTGAAAGATTATAGGGGTAAGATGAAAAAAACTGAAGCTGGGAAGAAGTGCAGGCTTTCTCTCTTTGATCACATACATATTGTCATACATATTAATATTTATATATAGTATATATTTTATCTATATTTCTTTTAGTCTATTTAAAACAAGATAAGCTTGAAAAAATTTGATGAGTCTATATTTAAATGAAAAGGGAAAGATTGGACAGAGATGAACTAATGGAAATTATTAGGGCCTATGGTTAGATTCTTGGTAACTGGGCTTAGAATTCTTTATTCATATGTTGAATAAATGGTTAAACCAAATTCAATTAGGGCATGTTATGGGGTACCTGGAAGGCAAAAAACGGGTGAGGATGGCTTGGTTTGCTAATCATAAACACTTTAATTTTTTAAATGCCTCACTGAATATGTGTTCTATTAACTTAACATGTGAATAGGTTTACCTGGTTAATAAGGCAAAATCTGCCAAGTGACTCTACCCTTCACTCTATTTACTCATAATTCTCTTTGTCTCATTTGCTATTCAGTTGGTTTCTAATTATGTTTGGTTCTATTTCAGAAATATCTTCTTGAATAGACCTTTATACCTCTGTGGTGACATACTGACCTTATGTTTGCATGAAATTTACATATGTTACCTGGTAAATTTTGCTCATCTTTTCTGCCCATTTAAAGGTAATATACTAACCCCCCCAAACCCCCAATAAAACTAAAGGTAATACACTGGGTGTAAAAGCTCTTTTTAAGAAGGGACAGAGTGTTAGTTAGTTTTGCTCTCCACAGTGGCCTGAATCAATATGGTTTTCATGGTTAAGAAAGTTTGAAAGCAGCCTGGCTGGTGTAGCTCAGTGGATTGAGCGCGGGCTGGGAACCAGAGGGTCCCGGTTTGATTCCCAGTCGGGGCACATGCCTGGGTTGCAGGCCAGGTCCCCAGTGAGGGCCATGTGAGAGGCCAACCATACATTGTTCTTTCTCCCTCCCTTCTCCTCTCTCTGAAAATAAATAAATAAAAATCTTAAAAAAAAATTAAAAAAAAAAAAGAAAGTTTGAAAGCAAGTTGTAAAAATTTAACTTTCTCCTATGCTTGTGAACCCAACCTTGATCAAACCAAACTTGTATTCTCAGCTCCAAGAGAGCGTTTGTTCTCACTGTCTTTTCTGCTTAATTTCCCTCAGTTGAAGTGAAATGCATGAAGAATTTTAATTTGTCTTTTTTTACATTCAAATATAAAAAGTCATTGGGTGTTAGTTGAAAATTTATGAAGTGACAGTCATGTTAATAAAGATAAATGAGATGGCTTGTTTTATTAATATTAATGTTGCACATAATATAGCTTTGCTAAGTAAATATAGGGTTCCACTTTGCAAATTTTGCAAACTAAGAATCTATAGCAGTTGTACAGCTTAAGGCCAAATTATAATTTTCAGGTGCATTTTAATGGGCTGGTAAATTTAAAAAATTGGAGAATCACTTGAATTTATTTGAAATATTTTGAGGAGACCTAGTTACAGCCTTAATGATTTCCAGTGTTTGTGGTGATCTCTCAATCATCATACCTACAATAATGAGGACTAATGCAAAAAAAAAAACCACCTGGTAATTGAGAAGCAGAATCCTCCATTCTCTCCTACTACAAGTCAATCCTGTCACTATGAACTCCATAGAGGAGGCACATGTCTGGCTGCAGTGAAATGCTTATAGTGTCAAAGAAGAAATAGGGCCCAGATTTTCTGTGGGAGATGGGGATTAAATTCCTAGGTAGGGAGGAATGGAAAATGGGAAAGGAGAAGGCTTTGGACGTGTCTTTATTTCACTCATTTATTCAATCATTAAATATTTATGAGTACCTACTATGTGCCAGGTCTATGATAGGTCCTATGAATAAGACGAAGTCCTTGCCCTCATGGGCAAACACTCATCACTTTATTTCCCAGATGCGATGCTCATCTACTCCTTTGGTAGTGTTGATTGTTTGGGGAATTTGGCTGGGTCTTTCTGGTCAGTCCTAACTTACTGAAGATCATTAAGCTGTTGAGGTGGAGAAAAGGCAGGAAGAGTTGTAGCTGAGCAAAATTGATGTGAAGAGTTTACTTGTTCTCTCCTTACCTCTTGCCCTCTCGACTGGTTTTGTAACTTTCATGATGGATTAGCAACCGTAATTTGTTCTATAGGCAGCACATGACTCCATTTCAAATTTTCATGATCAGTTTGCAAAGTGACAGGAATTACAAGCCCAATATTGACAATACAAGATTTAGGGGTGACATTTATTCCAGACCATTTTTTTCTCTCTTTATTTTTATGGTATAAATTCTGATTATAAGTGTAACTGTATTATTCAGTGTTTAAATTGTATATATTATGAGAATGAATATTAATGGATAAGAGAGGGACACAATATAAAAATTGAGTCACATCTTTGGATTTATTGGAAGGTTAGTTTTCCTAGCTTATAGTTACAAATGACTCAGGAACAGAATTTGACCAACAGTTATCATCAGAATGATGCTCAGACCTTGCGTACATTTAGATTTAGTAGAACACCACTCTGTATTTCAATAGGGATGGACCATTGTCTTGAGGGATTTAGTTACTTTTTGCTTTCTTAAATGAAAAGACTTGCATTATGACCCAAAATTACTGTGTCAATGAAACATCAGCAGTGTTTATAAAAAATAAAAATCTATAAATTATCCAGATGCTTTTTAAACATGCAGGTGATTAATTTAATGGTCTAAGAAAAATAACCTGTAGATCGACTATTTTTCCTAATATCTGAAATTGACATTTTAGATAATGTAAAGGGATAAGAAGTTAATGCTGTGTTGTTCTCTTTTCCACCAAAACCTGTGGCTTTTTTCTAATTTTTTTTTCTTTATCTGATTAATCATCATAGTATTAGAAAAATTTTTATTTTACAATCTAGGCTATATGCCTTTGTTTTGTGTAGAGAATAGTTAATGTCTTTTTGATAGACTTTCTAATTTCTAACACCTCCTAGGTTAGCATATAAGTATTTTGTTTTTTGGTGCTAGGTATTTGAAAGGAAAGTTACAAAAATGGTTACAATTCTTTTACCGAGCATCTAATATTAGTTTCCATGGCAGAAGACATATAAGTTATTGTCAGTCTTGACAACATAGAAATAAGATCAGCTTTGCTCAAGAAAGTTTTCATTTAGGTTAATAACATTAGAGTAAAATCCCAGCTGAGTCTATATCAGGAAATCTTCTATGTTCTGATATCATTACACATTCAAGAAAAACAACCTTTCCATTAAATAAAATTAGAGGGACTCGGTTTGAAGCTGAGTAAAAAAATACATTGGAAAACTGGGTATAGTGGAGATATATGCTCTTGCTCTGTTGGGAACCCATTTATCTCTGACTCTGAGACTAATCATATTATTAATAGTCATGCACACTCTGGGCAACTTAAAAAAACAGTTTGTTCAGTTCCATACAGATCCTCTGAGATAGCATCTCTTCCCTGAGAAACTCCCAGTTTGATTCCTTCTCTTTATGAAATTATTAATATGTTTCTATGTTTTTTTGCTTTTGCTTGTATATGCATCCCATGATAATGCTTTATTGTTCATAGTTTTATATTTCATTTCTTCTCATTGCTGTGGCCCCTGTCAAGTATTACTGATCGTTAGCAGATGTTTGCTTGGTGAGCTAGTTTGGAGGCCTACATGCTATTTCCAAAGGACTCTTGCATACCACTGTCTGGTGACTTCAAACTTCCACTGCTATTTCTTTTGGATAAATGGACTCCTGGCTGTGTATGAGTGCATATATCTATATTTAAGATATCTTTAAGATCAGTTATATTTCCAGATGGCAGTTCCAGTCCATGCTAGAATGACCTGAAGCCTTGTGGTTATAGCTGTGCTAGGGTGAGGTGACTAAAAATGTGGAAGAGTTGGACTCACAGTACAGTTGCAGCCTAGGCACGACCGTCTATGCCAAGGGCAAACAGCTATGGTGTATAGCAATGGGGTTTTATAGTGCTTTTTCTTAAAGAAGTACAACCATCTCTATAAGGGAAATCTTAGGTGGAGCCCCAATATCTAAAATTATTAAGAAAACAAAGTTGTCCAGATGAGAGACAGGGCTGAGGCCCATTCTCTCATCTGCTCGCCTTTTGCTTGGCCTCTTCCTCATGACCTTCAAATAACCTCTCTGATGTCCTAAAGCTCTAAGAAGAGAGATTGCGATTCACTGGGGTAATAATAATATAGTTTTAAGAAACCATTGATCATTGACTCTGAAATTTTTTTTCAATTTTTTGAATTTCAAAATTGGAGTGTCCACTATTATGAAATTCATATCAGTTCACCTAAAAATAATAGTCCTACTGTGCAAACTGGAATCTGGAAGAATTAAAAGCCAGTCCTTCTTTGCCACCTTCATAGAAGATTGAGTAAACATTAAAAAAAAACTTGTAATTTGAAAGGTAGATTTCATGCCCCACCCCCATATCCACTACGCTGACAGAAGGGGAGTAACGTTGCCTGAGCGTTTACTGCCCGCCAAGCACCTTCATGTGGGCATTATATTCTCTCATTTAAATCTCACGACAACCGTGGGAGATAGAGGTGATTCCTGTTTTACAAATAATGAAAATTTGACTAGGAGAGATAAAAAAAATTTACCTAAAGCCACACAGCTAAGAAGTGCAGAACCTGGATTCTGGACCCTAATCTAGGTGGTTTAAATGCCCATCTGTCCCCAATGTTAGGCTTTTGTCTCAAGAATATAACAAGGGGGCAGGCAAGGGTATCATGTAAGGTAAACATGAGAGTGCTGAAAAATTTGTGTAGAGGTGCCTTTGATCACAAATGCAGTCTTTTTCATTTACTACTATGTTTGTGTCTTTTTTTTAAATTTATTTTTTTATTAATTTTTTTGTTTAATTACAGTTATTAAAATTTGCAATATATTTAGAATTTTCTCTCTATACCCCCCTTTTCTCTCATGACTCTCTACTCCTTTCTCCTCTGTCTTCTCTCCTGCCAACGGCAGGGGACAAAAATAATTTTACTTCTACTCCTAAATTGTTCTGGCTGGTATAATAATCAAATTGACATGAGACTGATTAACAGGAGAAAGTGACCAAATTTATTACATTTGTACATACAGGGTTCTATAAGAACATGAAAGCTGAGGATATACTAGGCAGCTGAGGTTTATATGCCATTTTAGACTTAGGAAAGGGAGCTAGGGGTCATGGACTACAAAGAGAAAGTAGGAAATTCACAGGTGGATGACAAAAAACAAAGATGGGGCAAACAAATTGTTACTGGATCACCCGAAAACAATGGAGAGTCTAACCAACAGACCTTGCAAGTTCTGACATGTCTGCCACACTTAGATCATGTTATGCTAAGGTGATAGCTCTTTTGCTTTAAGTACCCTTTTTTATTGTCAAAAGTATTCATTTTTATTGATATTTGAATGCAGTTGTCTCCATTTTCCCACCACCACTTTCCCCGACCCTACCCACGCTCACTTCCCACCCTCAATCCCAGCCCCCTAAGTACGCTTTAAAAAAATATTTTATTTATTTATGTTCAGAGGGGGGTGGGAGGGAGAAAGAGAGGGAGAGAAACGTCACCCCCTACTGGGGACCTGGCCCGCAACCCAGGCATGTGTCCTGACTGGGAATCGAACCAGCAACCCTTTGCTTCACAGGCCAGCACTCAATCCATTGAGCCACACCAGCCAGGGCTTAAGCATGCTTTCCTATCTTAATTTCTTTGTGCATGGAAAGGAGGATGATCAAGTTTCTTTCTGAGTTTTTTGTTTCTTAAAAATAACCAGCTTAAAATAATCAGTATCCCCAAAAGTACAATTTAGGGTGACAAATTCTGCTTCTCCTTACAGCTTTTCCTCACATCTTAAGGGAGTTGAGTTTTCCACTCTTTCAGTTATGGTTCCTTTTGGTTACCAAAAAAAAAATCTCTTAAGATCCTATAGTGAGAAAGTTATTGAAAGAATATAGAGAGATATTTCACAGAATGCAATGACAAGATGTGACTACTATATTAGAAACTTAGGTGGCTCTTTGTACGTCTCTGTGATGCATAGTTTTTGTTATGTCTGCTCTTTATCTTGGCTTCTCTCTGTACATCCGCTCCTTCTCCCCCCACACCTCTGCTTTCCTTCATTGGCTTCCTCTTCTTAGACATCTTGAGTGTTGCTTGATATGGATATCTAGGCTCTAGCTCTGCAGGAACTTTCAGATCCAGTATCTGGATTATTCCTTCACATCTCTAGGTTTAAATTCTTCATGGCATATGATTGGCTCATCCCAGCTCATGACTAAGCCCTCATTCTTGCATTAGGTGTTCAACCCTGGTGCAGTCAGCTGTATTGATGTGGCAGGTCTCAGGTTCAAATATGGTCTCTTCAGTAGAGGCTATAGTTAGGATCTGAACCTCAGACATGTCCCTTATACTTTTCTTTATATTGGACTTTGCTTCCAGGAATATTCTCCTCCCTTGTACCTTAATTACTCTAGACTCAGAGGGAACGGGGTCCCCTGTCACTAGCAGGACATTCTCTCTTTTTTTTAATGAGACATACTGAGAATAGAGAAGGAAGACTTTGCCTTTTCCAGAAGGACTTTCTTCTTTTTTCCCTTTATTTTTATTATATTTTATTGATTATACTATTACAGTTGTCCTGCTGTTTCTCCCCTTGCCCTCCTCCATGCAGCACCCCCCACTCCCTCAGGTGATCCCCCTCCATTGTTCATGTCCCTGGGTCATGTGTATAAGTTCTTTGACTACTCCATTTCCTATACTGTACTTTACATCCCCATGGCTATTCTGTAACTACCTATTTGTACTTCTTTTTTTTTTTTTAGATTTTATTTATTTATTTTCAGAGAGAGGAGAAGGGAGAGAGAAAGAGCAATGTATGGTTGCCTCTCACATGGCCCTCACCAGGGACCTGGCCCACAACCCAGGCATGTGCCCCGACTGGGAATCGAACCGGGATCCTCTGGTTCCCAGCCCGCGCTCAATCCACTGAGCTACACCAGCCGGGCACCTATTTGTACTTCTTAATCCCCTCACCTCTTCATCCATTCTCCTCCACCCCCTCCCATCTGGCAGCCATCAGAATGCTCTCCATATCCATGATTCTGTCTCTGTTCTTGTTTGCTTAGTTGGTTTCTTAGATTTAATTGTTGACAGATATGTAATTTTTGCCATTTTATTGTTCATAATTTTGATCTTTTTTTTTTCATAAATAAGTCCCTTTAACATTTCATATACTAATGGTTTGGTGATGATGAGCTCCTTTAGATTTTTCTTGTCTGGGAAGCTCTTTATCTGCCCTTCCATTCTAAATGAGAGCTTTGCTGGGTAGAGCAATCTTGCTTGTAGGTCCCTGCTTTTCATCACTTTGAATATCTCTTGCCAATCTCTCCTAGCCTGCAAAGTTTCTTTTGAAAAATCAGCTGACAGTCTTATGGGTACACCCTTGTATGGAACTAACTTCTTTTCCCTTGCTGCTTTTAATATTCTCTCTGGATCTTTAAGCTGTGGTATTTTAATTATGATGTGTCTTGGAGTGGGCCTCATTCCATCCATCTTGTTTGGAACTCTCTGTGCTTCCTGAACTTGCATGTCTATTTTCTCCACCAAATTTGGGATGTTTTCTTTCATTATTTTTTCAAATAGATTTCTAATTTCTTGCTCTTTCTCTTCTCCTTCTGGCACCCCTATGATGGGAATGTTGGAATGCTTGAGGTTGTCCTAGAGGCTGCCTACACTATCCTCGTTTTTTTTTATTCTTTGTTTTTTCTTCCTGTTTCTCCAGTTGGTTGTTTTTTGCTTCCTTGGGCTCCAAATCATTGATTTGATTCTTGGCTTATGCACTCTACTGTTATTTCTCTGTAAATGGTTCTTTATTTCAATTAGTGTATCCTTCATTTCTAACTTGATCTTTTTTATGTTGCTGAGGCCCTCACTAAGTTCCCTGAGCATTCTTATAACCAGTGTTTTGAACTCTGCATGTGATAGATTGCTTATCTCCATTTCATTTAGCCCTTTTGCTGGAGATTTGATCTGTTCTTTCATTTGGGCCATATTTCTTTGTTTCCTCGTTTTGGCAGCCTCCCTGTGTTTGTTTCTATGCATTACGTAGAGCTGCTTTGACTCTGTGTCTTGGTGGTGTGACTTAATGTAGTAGGTGTCCTGTATGGTCCAGTGGCATAGCCTCCCCATCACCCAAACTGGGTACTCAAGGTGTGCCCTTCGTGTGGGCTGAGTACACCTTCCTCTTCTAGTTGAGCCTTGGTTACTGTTGGCAGGTCAATGGGAGGGATTTACCCAGGCCAGTCAGCTGCAAGGACTGGCTGTGACCACTGACCACCAACCTCTACCCTCCACTGAGGATCAGCTGTGCAGGGGCAGGGTGGTGGTGTTCCAATGTGGTCTGTAGCTATTCACTGGGTGTGCTGGCCCTGGGGTTTCCCTGGTGATGCAGGCCAAGATCAGCACCCACCTGTGTTTTGCCTGGGGCCACCCTGCATGAGCTATAGGAATCTGAGTGGCTGCTAATTGTGCTGGGCTTGGAGATTCTCAGGGGAAGCCAAGCAGGGAATCTAGGCTGGCTGCTGCTAGTGTGGGGCCTGGGGCTCACTGAGGCCAGCTGTTGCTTGTTTGAGAGGATTTAGGAAGTTGTGAAGCATGAGCCAAGACTAGTCATTCATATGGAAAAGCAGCTTGGGTGGGCTCATAAATTGGGTAGGATGTAGGTCTTTGCCTTTCACAACTTTGAATACTTTTTTGCAGCCCCTTCTTGTCTGTAAGGTTTCTTTGGAGAAATCAGGTAATAGTCTTGTGGGGACTCCTTTGTGGGTAACTGTCTCCTTTTCTCTTTCTGCTTTTAAGATCCTCTCCTCTTTAATCTTGGGTAATGTAATTATGATGTGCCTTGGTGTGTGCTTCCTTGAGTCCAACCTCTTTGGGACTCTCTGAGCTTCCTGGACTTCCTGGAAGTCTATTTCCTTTGCCAGCTTGGGAAAGTTCTCCTTCATTATTTTTTCAAATAAGTTTTTCCATTTCTTGCTCTTCCTCTTCTCCCAATGATTCAGATTTTGTTATGTTTAAAGTTGTCCTGGAGGTTCCTTAGCCTCTCCTCACTTTTTAAAATTCTTGTTTCTTCATTCCATTCTGGTTGAATGTTTCTTTCTTCCTTCTGGTCAAAACCATTTATTTGAGTTCTGGTTTCCTTCCCATCGCTGTTGGTTCCCTGTATATTTTTCATTATTTCACCTTTCTTAGCCTTCACTTTTTCCTCTATTTTGTGATCATACTCAACCATTTCTGTAAGCATCCTGATTCCCAGTGTTTTGAACTCTGCATCTGATAGGTTGGCTATTTCTTCATTGTTGAGTTCTATTTTTGGAGCTTTGATCTGTTCTTTCATTTGGGCCATATTTTTTTGTCTTGGTGCACTTGTTACATAGTAAGGGGTAGAGCCTTAGGTATTCACCAGGGTGGGGGACCCATGTCAATGCATTGTGGTACTGTATGGGGAGGAGGGGTCCAAGAGGGAACAATGCCAGTTGCTTGGCTCTAGGCTGGTTTTCAGTCACTTTCCCTGCTACCCACATGCAAATTGGGCCCTTCTGGTGCAGATTCTGGGGTGGGTGTGTTTGTGTACATTCTAGGACCCTGTGGGTCTCTCCAGAGCACTCTCCTGTAGGGCTGGGAATTTCTCCCACCTCCGCAACCCCCATAGGTTTTAACAGTCGGCAGTTTTGAGGCTTTATTTTTCCCACACTGGAACCCTGGGTTGCGGGGTCTGTTTCCTCTCCAGGTGTTTTTCCTGGTTTATCTGCGTGAAAATGTAGGACTGCCTGGTCCACCAGCTTATGCCTTGCCACGAGTCCTCTCTGCCCTGGCTGCCCATCTCTGCCCCTCCTACTGGTCTGGATGAATGTTTCATTTTTAATTCTTGATTGTTGGACTTTCACACAGTTCCATTTTCTGGCAGTTCTGTTTATTTTTTGTTTTTAAATTTGTTGTTGTCCTACTTTTGGTTGTGCAAAGAGGCAAACGGTGTCTACCTATGCATCCATCTTGGCCAGAAGTCTTAGTGCAGCCCTTTTATAGTGCTTTTATGTGTGTCTGTGTGTGTTTTGGGGATACTGATTTGCAGTGTGAGGCTAACTAATGCCTGTATTGTAGGCTAATGATATTATAGCAGATTTTGGCTCTACAAGTTATGATTTGAGTATATGTTAAGAGTCATGATATATAAGGACTTGGTTAAGAGAATTCTAGCATGGCTGAGTCTATTTTTGGTGTATCATTTGGTGAGTTTGCAACTCTTTAATTTTCTAAAAATTTTAAAATGCTTTCCTTGGTACTCCTTAGCCATCTTTTCTTCTGAGCACTTAACTAAAGAAGTAAAAATTATGGTCAAAATCAATCAGTCTTCACACTTGGCAGCCAATCTCTTTCATGTTTGAGTTCTTTCTTGAAATGGTTTGTTTTTTGGTATCACCTCTTGCCTTCCCCACAGTGTCAGTGGGCTTAGTAGCAGCGTAGGAAGAACTAACCACTCTGTGGCTGCTTAGTTAGGCTTTTCTACCCCAGGGTCTTCATGTATGATGACTTCTCACTTCAGGGAGGCCCTCCCCAACCAGGCTAACTAAAGCAGACCTCCTCATTCTCCCCCATTATCTCACTTTATACTTCTTTTACTATATTGTATCACAATCTTCAGTTATTATATGTAATTGCTTTATGCTGTATTGAACATCTTTCCCATCGGAATGTAAGCTCTGAGAGGACAAGGACTATATACCTTGTATGTCAGTCACTGCTGTACTTCCTAGTACATCGTACAGTGCCTGGCTTATAAAAGGTGCACAAAGAGTATTTGATGGATGGATAAATGAAGAAAGCCAAAGCACGCTCTCATCCATGATTACAAAGGAGGTATAGAAACCTTTGTTTCACTTTAGAAAACAGAGAAATCTACTGGCATACTGGCTGCGTCTGTGTTCACTTGGTTAGTAGTAGTGTTATCCATGGCGAAAGGAATGAGGCATTTTGGCAAATGATACTGCATGGGAAAGTCCCCATACCTAGCTTTTAAAAATAATATTTATCACATTTATATATATATACATAAAGTAAGTATATATATATATAAAATAAGTATACAGGATGATTTTTCATACACTGAACATACCCATGAAGTCAACATGCAGATCAAGAAACTGAATATCTCCCAAACCCTGGAAGCTCCCCTCATGCCTGCTTCCAGTCACCATCCCTTCAAGGTTAAGTACCATCTTGTCCACTAACAGTATACATTATAATGTTTTGCCCATTTTTACTTTATATGAATGGAATCATACTTTGCACTCTTTCAAGACTATGTTTGTGAGATTCATCCACCAACCGTATTGATGCATGTTCATGCTTACTGTTTTTAAACAAGTGAAAATGAATTCTAAGATGCAGTGAGACGCCAAGATAATGGGACAAGGGGGTTAGTCATATAGAGTAAAGATGGGAGATTCATGTGCTGAAGTGAACCATCTTCTATTCAATTTATTTTGCCTTCTTTCCTTCCTCTAGCCTTGCTTCCCAAATCATAACATGTGGTTTACAAATACCTGCACTTGGGAATAATACTCATCCACTGAAAATCCATCTCTGCTACTGCAATACAAACAAACAAGCAAACAAATAATCTTTTGAGCCCACGTTCTCTGCCTGAAGTGTGTCAGTAGTACCATTTCTTTATATCAGGGACAGCATTTAATTATTGATTTTTAAGGCACATATCCTCAACTTGTTTATTAAACTTTAAGGACATTTTACTTTTCATCTCAATGCATCACTTTAGGAGAGACCTATGGGTGGAGCAGCCATGGAAAGACTGTTCAAGTTTCTGGACTCTACACAGAGACAGATAAAAATAAGATACTGTAGGTAATTCGAAATTGACAAAAACAGACCTTCAGTATGAAGAAATCTATCTGAGTTATGAATCATGAGTTATATGGTTTTGTCAGAGTGAAAGGTAAAAGCTTTAATTAAGTACACCTTAATAACCTTTCCTTAGAAAATCTGTTTTTAAAAATAAATGTGGCCCAAGGACACATTGGGCCCACTGAGCCGGGTGGCTCAGTTTGTTGGAGTGTGATCCTGTACACCAAAAAATGTTGCAGTTCCTATCCCTGGTCAGGGTTTGTGCTGGAGGCAACCGATGGATGTTTCTCTCTCTCTCTCTGTCTCTCTGAAATCAATAAGCATATCTTGTCCTGAGGTGAGGATAAAAATAAAGAAATAAAGAAAGAAGGCATAAAAAATCTATGGAAGGTGTGGAGTAACTCCTCTATAGCCCTATGTGATGAGGAAGCACTCTCTGACAGAGAAGCTTGCCAAGCTTTTGCCAATTACTGAAGAAGGCTGGGGAATCAATGGCCATCTGTTCAGCCTGGTTCTCAAGGAGGTGTGCCTGCAGCCAGGGGCCTGGATGACGTGATCTTAGAAGGAAAGGACCTTTTGTTTTTCATTTGATGGTTATCAGGGTTCTTAAAGCCTAAAAAATGTCTGAAAACTTAAGGAATGAAATCATGTGTTCCTTTGGCTCATTCAGTTTCTCTCTCTCTCACTCTCTCTCTCTCTCTCTCTCTCTCTCTCATTTTCAGACTTTATGCTGGAGACCACTTGGAGGCAAAAGACACCATTTATTTTACTGCTTCCACTCTTAGCACTGCACATTAAAAAAAGAGAATGTATTGTGCTGTTGCTTGGGTAAAGAGCTATTATTTACTGAACCTCATTTTAAAATGTTTTTATTGCTTTTTAAAGTGGCCAAAATGACACTTTTAAAACCCACAGTTTTGTGTGACCTGCATATTGATCCATGCCAGGCACCACTTGAGAGGTCTTTGTAGCCTACTATGGCTCCATACACAATAGTAATCAATAGCACTTAGACTACCTATTGAGTACATATTAGGGGCCAGGAACTGGTAGGCACTTTACATATATAATCTCATTTAATTCTCTGTATGATCTGGGAAGGTGCAGGTATCATTATCACTCCATTTATAAATTAGGGAAGTGTGTCTTGGCCAAGTCAAATAACCAGCCCTCAGCCATATAGCTGCCTTTTTTCAAGCACTGAATTATGAATTCAGGTCTATCTGACTCCAAGACCCATGTTTCTTTTCTATACAGGATTATACTTTCCTAGCACTTTGAGAATCCTGAGCTGTTAAAAAAAACACAACTTCTGATTGGGATATATTTCTAGATTTAACTGATTTGTTTCCTAGTGATTTTTGACATATTGCTAAGTTTGGGTTTTAGAATTAGACAGTCCTGGGTTTGAACCCTGCCTTTTCCACTTGTCACTTCTGTGACCTGTGACAAGTTACTTGACCTGTCTGAACTTCAGTTTCCTTTTCTATGAAGCAGATCAAATAATAGAGCCAACCTCATTGAGCTGTTGTAAGAATTAAAGGAGATGATGCAAATGAAAGCATATGTTAAAATAACAGAGTATATAGTAAGTAGTCAAGAAATTTTAATAACAATGATCCTAGGAATGGTTTTTAAATTTACCAAATCTTGGCAGTCTCTCTTCCCCTGCTCAATATTTTACTTGATTGCCTCCTTCAGAAGCCTTACTTGTCCCATCAGGCTCAGAAAATGTTTTCTACCATCCAGAGTTTAGGTTCACCAATTGAATGGAAGCTGTCATTACTAAAGAATCTTGTTTTTCAAACTTAGATTTTTTAGCAGCCTGCCTTCCCATCCCGAGATCCAAAGAGTAACCACAAAAATCTAAAGTAGCCCCAATCAAATTCTCCTGTGTCCTGTTATCTCAAACCATGAAAATCTTGTCATACCCAAATTCATGCCTATTTACCTAGCCCTACAATTCTCATATATTCTAAGGCAAAGATTGGGACACATGGTCTGGGAAAGAATTTTGTTTTAGATTTGTAATCTGATTTATAGGATAAGATTTATGGAGACATAAAAATTAAATTGCATTTAGTTTGACATTTTTATGAAACACTTTTATGGGAAAGAATATAGGAATTCCATAAAATTGAATTCTTCCACGGATCACGTACATGTGCTACTTCACATCTTTGAGTGAAAGCCTATCGGCAATCTCTTGAATATCCTTGAAAAGTACCAAGGTAAAAGGTTATCAGTATCTTTTGCAATGTTAATAACTTCATTCCACAATTTTCTTTAGTTTCTGTTGTGTAGCGTCATTCGTACTAATGCAAAGCTAAGCTTATAGAAACACTTGTATTATCTAATTTTTGGTGTCGGCAAAAGTGATGCATATTCAGAGGCGGGATAAAGATAATTAGCTCCAGGTTTTGATGGATGTCATTTTAATCTAAAATCCTACATATAACCAATTACGATTTTAAGGATATATTCAATTTTCAAATGCCCTAGCCAATTTCTTTCACTGTTGCAAAACATTTGAGAGCCAAGAATGTAGAAGTCACTTTATATTCTAAGCCTGTGTTAGAAATGGGCACATCCCAGGGAGCTAAAAACACAGATCACAAACGTAGAATGGTCTTTTTGTTCTGAGTATTATATAATTTAGGTGTTGAAAAATGTTTTATTAAGAAGGAAACCAAGCAACTTTTTAATGATAAAAAGTACTTTGCAACCATGTTCATAAAAAACCCACCCAAGGCCTTATTTTCTTCTGATCTTTTGAAAGAAATTGTTCTATCTGAAGTGAATGTAGATAAAGAACATTGATGGCAGTGGGTGTTAGCAAGATTCTTGTTTGGATTCTGCAGGTTTCTGTGTGGCTTTTGCTGTAATGAGCCTTTCCTGCTTCTCGTCTCCCATGCACTTTCTTCTTCTACCTGGCCATAAAGAGATTGCCCTGTTAGTTGAGTGTGATTCATTTCTGCTAGTGGAGAAAAGGCATTTTCATCTACCACTCTGAAGTAGTATTAATCTGCTAGGCCTTCATAAATTTCATTGTGAAGAGACTTAATTTGTTTCCATTATGAGAACTTTTGAGCACATTCAGTTATCATAATCAAAAAGTACTTACTGCATGTGTGCTATGCCAAGAGAATTACAGAGACACATTTTCTGCCCTCTGAGTGTTCAAGTTTTAAGAGTAAGTGCCAGGTTTTGTGGGTCACTGTGCAGAAGGGCAAGATGATGCCTGATCTTGGCATGCGAATTTAGGGTCAGGGTGTCAGACAAAACCAGAGGACCTGTGTCACAATTGGGAGTTTCGGGGGAGCTGGGAAGGGATATGAGAAGTTCAGCCGTGAAACGGACACAATTAGGAGCCTGGCTAATTTTTGTAGATTGGAGAACTGTGTCCATAGATCAAGCACAGCAAGAGGGTACAGGCAAGGAGTGGAGTTCAACATACAGGCAAGCTGGTCAGGATTCATGTCAGGCAAGAAGAAACAGGCGCATGTTGGCCCAGATTCAAAACAGATGGACATGTCCACTTAATAACACAGCCATGGTGGAATCTATATTTCTTCCCCTGCTCTGATTTTAGACAACCGTTTTGATGTATTTGGATTAGGAATATGGGTTTGTGCTGCCTCCTTAGGTGAGGCAAGCTGCTACAGATGCTAGTTATTGCAATACAGATTGGGGTCCTGGAGTAGGCTCTCCTGATTTTACTTTAGAGACCACATTAAAATGAACTAACATTCTTCTGAAGGTCAGATGATATCTAGTGTCTTAGGGTTTCAGTGTATCTGGACTTTTTCTTATGATTCCCTTTTTCTTGGCAGTGAAACACATGATATAGGCTGAGGTCCATCAAAGCAGCTTTTAACATTTACAACTGAGAAACCAATTGGCATCTGAATAGAGCGCCCCCCCACCCCCATCCCCAATCTCTTAGTCCCTAATGTCAGCACATACCCTAGAAAGGAATTTTAGATTGTGGTGTATGCCGCAAGGTGATCAGTGAATTCTATTCAGTGATAAATACCAACCTGGCTCCTGTTTTTCAATGTTTTCCTATTTTTATTTTTAACTTTTTTTTTGAGGAAAAGTAGTCATCCCTTTAGCTGCAGGACTTTCTCTTGGACCTCTGGGTCATCATTTCGTTTGATGCACATTGGCCACTACAGTGACTTCAGCTGGGATAATGATACTGTTTCTGCTTAGTGTCAACTGTGACTTGATAAAGGGGTCCTTTATTCCTTTATGGAATAAAGGCAAACGTAAGGCCATGGCTGAGTGAGAGGGGAGGAGGCGAAGACTCTAAAGGATACTTAACAAGCCGGTAATTACTCTTGTTGGCATTATGCCACTGTTTATGTATTAAGGATGATCTTGATGTTGGAGCACTGAGCCAGGGGAGAGGTGGTTGAGGAGACTGTTCTAAAGAACTCTGGGGCAATCAGTTCATACAAATTAGGGCTTTACTTGAGTTTGACAAAAATAAGTTCTCAGTGATACCTAAAGAATTGAATAGTCTCTTAGGTTCCTAAGAAAGGAAGAGGGAGAAATTGGAGAGAAAGGCACCCGCTACTCATGCATTGTATCTTCATAACAACATTGAGTAGGTATATATGATTATTCTTGTTTTACAGTTGAGTAAACCGAGACTCAAAGAGATTCAGTAACTTGTTTAAATATTGTGTTTCAGAATGAAGGCTCTGGAAGCAGAGGGAGCTGAGTTTGAATCCTAGCTTCCCCTTCTTTCTGGCACATGACCTGGACACAGATACTTGAGCTTCCTGTGCCTTGGCTTACCCATGTTTAAAACAGGCTTACTAGTAATGCTAAGTGAAGTAAGCCAGGCGGTGAGGGGCAAATACCATATGATCTCACCTTTAACTGGAAGATAATCAACAAAAGCAAAAAGCAAGCAAAACTTAACCAGAGACATTGAAATTAAGAACAATCTAACATTAGCCAGAGGGGGGGGGAGGGGACAATGGGGAGAAGAGTCTTCAGGAACCACTATAGAGGACACATGGAC